>JAGKTI010002086.1:2480-17472 GCA_018397915.1 Birgus latro
CAGAGACATGCATGCATAAATGAACTGAAAGACAGGTAACCATAAAGTCTGACAGATGGGTACAATTAAGACAGACAGAGGCAGACAGGTAGGAACAGTTAAGGACATATGGACAGATTTTAATACATCACTCAATCAATCAATCAATGTCAGTTAATCTATCTACCTATCTATCTATTCAGCAGTTATACAGACAGACAGATAGAGAGGCAGGTACAGTAAATAGACAGAAAAAGGAAGGCAAGGCTAAATCTGCCACGTTAGCTCCTTCCCCACCCCAAGTTTTATATCCTCGTGTTGGTAAGATACTTCAGTTTCCTCTACTTGGCCAGTTTTCCCTTTCGTTGAGGGAAGACGGGAATATTCCAGTAAAAAAAAAAAAAAAAAAAAACAGACTACTGGATTTTAAGAAGTATGAGACTAAATAATAATAAATATAATAATAATAATAATAAAAATAAAAATATAATGAATAATGATAACAATCACCATCATCACAATTCTCCTCCTCCTCCTCCTCCTTCTCCTCCTCCTCATCATTATTATCCTCCTCCTTCTCCTCCTCATTATCATCATCACTATCCTCCTCCTCCTCATCATCATCTTCATCATCATCATCATCACTTCCACAGTCCAAAGGAGAAAGGACTACTTAAAAACCAAGAAAAGCAAAGCAGAAAAGAGAACTGTTGTAAAGAATACGTACATAATAAAACACAAGAACGTAGGATCTTATGCAGAGTATTGAAGACAAGAATAAGACTTAGCCCTATGCCTGTCACCTAAGCTAGTGTTATGAGGCAAACATCAAAACTCTCTCTCTCTCTCTCTCTCTCTCTCTCTCTCTCTCTCTCTCAAACACGTCCCCTATTAGTTGTTTTATCCAGGTCTCCAAACCTAATGTGCATATTTTCGCGCGACAACTGACTCATTTATCATTAAAAATACGTCTAATAAATCTCAGGCTTCAGCAGCTTACTCTCAGGTAAATAAAATCGTCTAGCTTTACTTAGAAGAGATTAGTAGAGTTGTCCGATCATTAGAGGGTTGATAGTGACATATTTTACAGCTCACGTTCCCATGACTCACTCTCGGCTGAATGAAATCGTGTAATGCCAGCTGGAGTAAAATACTAGAGTTGTTCCGACCATAAGGGGGTTGCTTTAGGCTTGAATAGTATTACCGGGAGACCAGGGCAATTAAAGGTTGTTAGCTAACTCCTTGACTACGATGATGTGATTTTAATTTAATGCTTGTTACTACCACATGATTTTATTCCACCACAGGAAGAGGTCTTGCAGTGGAGGTGCTCTCTAGGCTACATGTACCTCTAGCAGCTCAAAAATTATCACCAGAACTGAATAAAATCGGCTGAGGATGACAAGGACAATATATAAAGCCGTCCTATGGTTCATGGGGTTGGATGATGAGTGTTTTTATTTACTGTTGATGGAAAATGGCTAGCCTTCAATAGTTGGCAACAAACTTTTAACACGAAACATCTGAAACATCTGTAATTACCGTTTTTACCGACAATGAACGCAGGCTATGAATTCATTAGGGCTACCGGTAAAGTATTATATTTAACAGAGAAAATCTTGGCGATGACACCATAAGGTTTAATCTGTCAGAGTAAACCGACTTTGGCATTCTTGCTTCTAAGCAGTTGGTTCATGAATACGAAGTCTTTCCAATACGTGGCGAGGGAAAAGCAGCAAACAAGAATACGGAAGGTTGAACGAGAAGCATCATTATCAAGGGTGTGGGTAGGATATGAAAAAATGGGGTGGCCGACTCTAACCGTAAGGTGGCTCATTATGGTATCGACTGACGTGGCCGTTGGGATGGCCAGACATTATTTCAGGGGCGGCCAGTGCCACCAGGGCCACCTCTCTTGCAACGGCACTGCTTTTAGACAGGAAACTCGGCCATAAATAGACTGTTACCCCAAGCGTACTTAAACCCAGGAGATGCTTACTATTACTGTATATAAAATGTAATCTCTTGCCAAAAGAAAAAGCCTGGGGGTGATGTCGAATGACAGAGTTGGAAAAAGAAAAGATTAGGAGAAGAAGGGGTATGGGAGAGAGAGGAGAAGAAAGATAGGGGAGGAGGAGGACGAGGAGGAGGAGAGAGGAAGGAGGTTGAAGACATGAGTTATGCAAAACGAGAGAGACACGTACGGTATTAAGAGAGAAGACAGAAGGTGAGGCGAAGCAAAAAACTGATATGAAGGGAATGGTTAATGCTGTGAAGGAATAACGAGATGCCGAGAAAACGATGGAGCGGAAGGAGGTGGTTTAGAACTGCTCATGTCAGCTGCACAAGAGAATCATTTAGGCAGACAATCAGTACTTGCTAAGTCTCAGTCGTCCCCGTGAAAATGGCCTGCATTTGTCTATATACGGCCTCTTTGTACTGCTGAATAAACAGGGACAAGGGGGAAACAAACTGTACCCAAGAGTCCGACAGGCCCCAAAATTAAACTCTGGTTCTTCTAACTGTGAGCTGTATTTTCTAACTAAAGCGCTGAGGCTTCATCCCCGAGGTTAAGGTGTGCTGAAGAAAGGAGGAAATAAAGACGACGGGGTAGGGTTTCAGGAAAGGAGGTTGCGAGGAGAGGTGAGTGAGTGGGGAAAGGAGAAAGAAGAAGGGGAATCGTATGAAGTGGAGAAGAGAGGAAAGGGAATCAGAATAGAAGGAGGAGGTAGGGGAGAGAGGAAAGGAGAGCTGAAACTGCATTACATACTGACAAATGACAAACAGACAACAGGCATACATACAGACGACAGACCACCACAATATTACGTAGTGAACAGTTGTAACATCAACTAGGTGCTCAGTGAACAGTTTAGCGCTGACAATGGATTAATCAAACATTTTGCCTGTCTACGGTTGCCTGAACTTAGAGGTTTGGAGATGGGGGGTGACTTTGCTCAGATCCTGGGCAATGTTATAGAAAGTCATTTAACTCTACTCCTACTCGGTTGCTGTTGTTGCTTAAGCCAGGTTTGAAACACTGAGCAGATCTGTCCAGAGCAATGTAAGGATCCGGCGCCCCCTGTGGTATAGAGGCATCACCAGGGTCGGAACAGGGTTATCCCCATGGCGAGGTACTGTGATTTTTTAGAAGGTTTGGCTCTCGGGTGGACGCTGCAGCTACTTTACTCAGGGTGCACAAAGCCGCCACCACGTGTAAGCTCCTCGTTAGCGCCACTTCTGCCCGGTAGGACATACGAATATCATCACAATATGCTTCCCAATGATTAGAACAGAAAGCTTTTGCTGGATATTACAAAAACTGGTGCTGATCGAGCAGCCAATGAAGCTACGGAACGGGAACTCAGTTTTAATAAGCGCACATATAAGGTGGATGTATTTGAATTTGCTTTCAGATGCATTATCATTGATGTATTACACTGATAGGGAGGTTCGTGTATGATACCTCAAGTTAAGATCCGGTGGCCGTTCACTGAGGATGAGAAAGCCGATCACTTGTTGGTAATATTAGCAGAATTTGTCAGTAAAATTCGAACACGTATCTAATCTCAGCTAAAGTTTGCAATGGATGGAGGCCTTTTTATCTTGGCAGCATGAGAATAATCATATGGATGTGCAGTGCGTCCTTGAACGACAGGACTGAGGGGGGGTTAGGATTGCGAATGAGGAGGGGGTGAGAGGAAGGATGGGACTTGAATGTACTGGTAATATGATCAGAAGGGATAGACTGAGATGTGGAAAGGATGGGAGATGACAGCTGGGTGCGGAGGGTGAGAGTTGTGAACGAGGTAAGAGGCAAATCGAGAGGGGCTGCTCAAGACCGAACATGTAAACAGCCGCCAATAGGTAACCAAGGCCGACGCATGCAGACATACTGGAGTCTTTTTAAACGAAACGAAATGAACATCCGGGACACATATGAACATACCAGACCACGGATAAAACATTAAATAAATCTGAGAATACCCACATGAATGGACAAAAAGGGTAATTCTCAGGACCGTACATTCATGGATTTCACCATTTTTAGCAGCTGAAAAGTAAATAACTCACCGAGAGATTAAACTTTTATTCTAAGCATTCCTCTCGTAGGTAAACATTAATCTAACCTAACCCAACCTATCCTTACTTGTCTGCATACTGAGGCAAAAATGGCGTCCTCCATGTGGGCCTCGAATGTATGCAACCAAAAATATTAAAAGGGAAATAAAGCAGAGTTGAGAGAGAGAGAGAGAGAGAGAGAGAGAGAGAGAGAGAGAGAGAGAGAGAGAGAGAGAGAGAGAGAGAGAGAGAGAGAGAGAGAGAGAGAGAGAGAGAGAGACGAACAAAGATTTTATTCCGCAAATACACTGTAAAATATTTAAAAAATAAAAATAAAACCATGAAATCCATGAATGTACCGAACTAAATATTTTCCAACAAGCTATGAAGGCGTGGGCAGGGCTGTGGGGGGGGGGGGGGGGGGGGGGGTGTACGTGCACTCTCATCTTCAATGGCTGCATCAAATTTGCACTATCAAATTATCACTCCAGCACAATATATTAATTTACTGGTGGCACTTTACATGAAAAATTGAAACCACAGACATAAGGGGCTTGGGTGGATGGCATTTCTAGTGCATTTAAATATATCAGTAGCTACTGAAAAAAATAAATGGTGCAGGTGATCACAGCAGTCAAATTCTTACGTTATCATAATAATGTTGGAGGTGTTTTAGGTAATATCGTAACTATTCAATGATGCTTTAGTGAAAGGAGACGAAGTGAGACTACTCCGGGCTTGCTAGGTCATGGAGTACTGGCCTGCGTCAACACGATACATGTACTTACCACCATCACGCTGCACCAGATGCCTCGTTGTCCCTCCAGCTTCTTTGTAACTCCAGAGACACACATACATGCAAATGAACACAAACTAATGCGGGCAATACCATAAACAGCCAAGATAATTAAGCAGTACACGTAGAAACGCCCAACCACTCCAACAGTATCACATGCTCTGGCCGGCTGCCCCTCACTACCCTCACGTCCGCACATCACAGTTGACGGATCGTAATTTTGGCTCTGGAGAATTTTATATATCCAAGGAAGGCGTTCTCACGGGATGTTTAAGCACACAGAACACCAATGTGTTCTTTGGTCAGTAGCCTGTGTCGGCTTAGTTAAACAACGTACACCGGATAGGTGAAGCTGAATTAAAGTGCTGAAATTGTTAGCTGGCGACAATGGGGTCCGGTGATGATGCCAGCAGGAGATCAGCCAATTTACAAAATCTCTATCGTACAAAATACTGCAGCAAATGTCGCATATTACACCATACTATCATTACCCAGTATGTTATTATATATCTGTTAACAGGGCTTTTTGGCATTGTTTCCTGGCTATGTATGTTGTGCATATTGCACCTAAATATCCTCTGGTATGTTTTGCTGTTTTAATATTATGACCATAATTTGCGTTACGTAACCTACAGTAATACATTAACCTGCTAAATACAGAAATAAACAGCTAAGGAAGAGGTGTTAGAGATTCATAAACCTACAAGGTATAAAGAACAACGAGCACACCCTTCACCTAAACCTAAGAGAATACGAGCCTGTGGGTTAATACTTAAGCTGAGGATGAGGTGTTACGAAATCTAAGCCAGCAAATCATCCTTCAGCTCATTACTGTCGCATTCCAGAAATTAAAGATATATTATGATAAAGTAAATGGGGACTGATTATGGGCATTTTTTAGTGAATACGATGTTGGCAGTGGTGTGGATTTAATGGATTATACTTGTTTATAATCATGTGGTGTAAGAGAGGGGTGGCTTGCGTGTTTTAGAGAAGGGTGGCTTGTGTCTTTTTTACAGGTTCTGAGAATGAGTATATGTTTGGGTGATTTGCGAGCTTGAGGGAGGTTATGAATATCTGTCTCTCTCCCTTTCTGTCCATATATTTGTGTACCTATCTATTTATTCCGAAACGCTTTAATCTTATTTTATGTTATGCAGAGGGAAATATGCAGGCAGCGCTCTTCCCAACCTCCCTCGTCAAAAGTGTGCAGTGTTTAACATGATGAAAGATATGGACTGGGAAATTTTTACCACGGCAACCTTGGATAAACTCTAGCAAGTTGGCAGACACGTAACCACTCTGATTTCATATATTTCATCCAGTGCTACCCATTTATCATCACTCATTCATTTATCCTAATGTTATCCCAATAATACTAACTCCCGATATAGTACAAATCTAACCTAATCAACATTAAACCATGGCAGTATAATAAAATCAACTTACAAAACCCGAGTAAACTACAAATGGACATCAGGAGTATACGAACAATGTATAATTTTAGTGACAGACACTAGGAGGTGGTGGCCAATTCTAGTAATGGGGTTCCTTTGGATTAACTCTTTGTGGGGGGTCCGGTAGTATTTTCTCGGAAATTAAGGATGGCCCTTGGGTTGGCCAGGCATATTGCAGGGATGGACAGTGCCACCCAGGCCACCTACCAGCATGCCTCTGCCTTTAGCCGGATAAAATATACTAGAGTTACCCCGACCATGAGAAGGTAAAAAAAAAAAAAGTTTTCAGATACTTCCGAGTATTAATCCATCTTATGCAAAGTTTATTAAACTGTCAGAGCAGAGCCTGATACTGTAATTAACTAATTCGTAGATTAAGCCGACCGTATTTATCCTTAGTATTTTACCCTCTCATGGTTACGTCTTTATTATTTTATTCCAACATTCGCTATACGATTTTCTTCAGCCGTGAGTCATAGGAGCCTAAGAGAGTTACTTACAATACCATTAACTTTCTCACAGTTGAAATAACTCTAGTATTCTATTTCAGGTAACGCTAAAGAAATTACGTTTAGCTGAGAGTGAGTCACAGGAGCCTGGGTAAAAAAAAAAAAAAAAAGTAACGTATTGGCTATGTTTATATTTAATTTGTGTAGAGGAATGTAACGCGGATTAACCCTTACATGATAGTGACATTTTCTTTGTTTATTTTCATATCATAATGACTTTTATGTAATTACGTAGTCTCCTATTAGTAAAAGGGTTAACGAAGGCTATTACAACTCTTTCCTTAAAAAAAAAAAAAAAAAAAAAAAAAACTCCGAAGCCGAATATAACTTCCTAAAAACAGCAAAAGGAAAACATGAAAGACGTCATTAGCGTGGTGGTAAAACCATATTGAGGATCGAACACTTCTATCGCTGTGTATAAGATTTTTATATTGATAAATTACGGAGGATATAAATAGAGTGTTAATTGCCCGTATATTGTCCGTTGCGTTCTTGGTAACGATGAGTTATTAGCTGAAGCAGTCAGTGTTTGGATATACTCTATAGAGATGGACTATGAATAACGTTTTTGTCAATGCAGTGATGGAGAGCATTCACTTACTGAGTAATTTAGATTCAAAATTATGTTAACAGAATACCAAGATCATTTAAAAAGTAATTTGCAGCTGCAGTGTGTAATTGGATTCCCGTTATTCTTTCAGGCAGTATTTTAGGGGCTTGAAAGATGTTTTTATGTCAGTCGCCGCACATTTCACTGGGCATGCTGCTGACTGGTCTCCCACATTCATACCTTTTCCTTGCTTCTGGAACCTGCCTCATCTCAACCTTGAAGGAGGAAAATGTGATGAAGATGATGATGATGATGACGATAATGATGATTCTCAGTCATAGTTCCAGTTTGTAAAAAACGGAGTTTATCGTGTAAGTATTATCTACTAGCATACAATGAATTTAAAGATTTCATGAAGGATACTTCCTGAATCCGGCGGCGACAAATACGGCTTTGACGAAATCCGGCGGTGACAAATCCGGCAGCGAAAAAATCTTGAAAATCCGGTTCGGTGGTTAAAGATCTGATTGCAAGACTCCAGCAGCAAAATAATCTTGCACTTTTCTGTATGATCAGTTTGGTTTCGTGGAATTATTTTCGAGTAAAAAAAAAATGCTGTATGGAACTTTAGCAAAAATCGACGTCGTAACAAAATCGACCAAAATTTCAAAGCTGGCAGATTACACTGATTCATTCCTAAAAACCTTCCCCATCATGCCAGGACTGTGTGTAAAAAATTTCAGTTTATTATGTCGATTGGTCTTCGAGATATGCACGATCGCCAGCCATTTCAGCTTTATATGTGTGGAGACTATTTGCTATATGTACTTAGTAACTGTTCCTGTGTGTTCCTTATTTTACTTCACATTCTTTGAGTTACTTGTTTCCTTCCGTTATCTCTACCGCTCATGCTACATTAATTTTTGTGTTCATACTTCACTCCCTTCCCCAGTTCTCTCTCTCTCTCTTCGTCCCAGCTCCCTTCATTATCCTCCCATTCTCGTCTCATCAAAACTCAATCTTGCTCCCATATTCCCGCCTCTCATCAGTACCCTCTTGCTTTTCCTTTCATTACCAGGAAGTATTAGTAATTTGGTGTATATTCAGGTGATTTTTTTTTTTTTTTTGAGAGGGTAAATTACAGCCTTTTATTAGTTCTCTCTTGATGTTCCAGGATAATTCTCTCTCTTCCTCCAGGTGTACACATGACTTTATTCTCTCTCTCTCTCTCTCTCTCTCTCTCTCTCTCTCTCCACTTCCACACGTGCCACTGTCAGAGGGTGATGGAAGAGGGCTCCGTCAGCCAACCTCCTCACAAACTTAATTTCCCTTGGCTTAAAAAAACAAAAAAAATGCCTTCAGTAATAGTAAATCCGGAAGGGAGGGGGGGAAGTCATTTTCCCGACAAGTTAAGTTTTTGAGCTTTTTTCTTGTTTGGCTTGTAAGTTTCTGTTTTTTGCCAATTTAATTTGTTTTCTGAGCCGTTTTCAGTTGTTTCGTTTGTTTAATGAGTGTTTTTTCTAAGCTTCCTTCGTTTTCTGTTTTTTTTTTTTTTTGGGTTTGTTTAGTGGATTTTTTTTTTTGTTAAGTTTTTTTTTTTGATTTTTTTTTTTTTTTGTCAAGTTTCCTTTCCGACGTTTGTTCTGCTTAGATTCTTGTTTTGAGAGCTTTTGTCTTCCTGCTAAGTTTGTTTTTTTGGGGGAGATTTTGTTTTCATTCCAAGTTTCGTTTATTTTGAGAATTTATGTTTTTCTGCTCGTTTCTTGCCGTAAGAGTTTTCATTCTTTAACACTTAGCGCCTTCTGTACGCTGACAATTTTTTTTTCTATTTTAATCTAGTTATCTCCATTCGGTTGTACTTTGGAGGCTCTTTGAAATGGATGAGTTAGATACAGCATTCATTAACTTTTTAAATCGGCCTCCTTTACAATGATGCCAGGAGACAATTTAACTTAGACCATGACGCTTTTCGCACGAGTGAGGATTAATGAAGCCTTCAATTACCCCTTCACTCCACGTTCTCTGCGATGGTGGTTTATAGATTCTGTTTTTGGTCGCTGAATATTACATCATTTTATTATCATGCTAAATAAATTAAAAATGTCCAGGCGATTTTTCTAACGTTAGGTTCAGTTTTAGAAATGAAGGAGAGGTAACCTTCAGCCTCTTCCTCAGTCGGGCACTCTCGCAAGCTGAGTACAAAAGTAGAGAGACAGTAAGAATAAATTTACCTTCCTTTGGAAACAGCTCCTCACTGAAAGAGGGAAAATCGGACTTTAGACTTTATTCTCTGGGGTTTTCATTGCTGCCTTGCATGTTTCTTTTCTGTAGCCTCAGAATGAAGAATCATGAAATTCGTCTTCAACGTGTTGTAGCATGAGAATAATCATCTACAGAAAAGGTACAGGGATAACGGAGTTGCATATATAACTCGTCAGTACTATGACGTTTTTATTTCTATTCTCGCTTCCTCTTGATTTTATTAATCTTAAAAGAGATCCGCACGGGTGAAGGGGGAAGTGTATAACCCCTCCATTAGAAAAAATTCTCCCTTACGCTATATAAAACAGCCTAACTGTAACGAAAGCATAATATCAAAACTGGTAATGGTGCTATAACCCTACAGATATTACTTTTTTAGCCTCTCCTGATGGGGTCCACGGGTACCTGAATTACGCGACGGAATGAAGTAGTTTTCTGCAAGACCTTCGCATTACTGAAATGTAATCTCGAGTTTTGTGTTTGGGTACGAATTTTACTCCCCTTAGATTAGCTTTGGGGTTGACTTATGCACGAGAAGTATGAATAGTAATGAAGCTAGCATAAGAGACCTCAGTGTGTCTGTGCTTGTTTCTGTGCGGCATATTAGGCACTTTGTACACTGATATTCTCTTTTATGATATTTTTAGGTTATTAGTACTTACATACCTTGCCTCAGTAACCTACAAGAGGGCAAAAAGTGCAACATGCAAGACAAACTGCTGAGGATGATGCGCTATGACCTATTCCACCTAGTGTTGTCCAGACCACTAATCTCGTTGGTACAAGAGATTTTGTAGTATTTCTGAACTATTTTATATCGCATGTTTGAGCCTAGTATTCCCTTGGATTCTATTTGTATCCCTTTAATGTCAACATTCTTTTCTCCGCCAGCAGTGTATCAGTAAGAGAATATTAACCTTGCCATGTTCGGGACAACACAAGTATTTTATTTCAGTTAATGCCAGGCAGTTTCGTTCAGCTGAGTGAGTCATAGGAGCTCTAGTGTTAATTTTATTGCTTTTCTTTGGCATTTTAGCGTTACTGGTGTTGGTATTTTCAGGAAAGTTTTTTTTTTTTACGTCAGTATTATCGGTAGTAATGGTCCGCTTGTCATTTGTTATTTCCACTGTGAGTGATATTTGCTGTTCTTAATATCTGGCGCTCCTGTGGCTTCGGCTCGAGTAGAATACTACAGTTTCCCAATAATGAGACGGTTAATGATGACAGCATTACCTCTTTCAGGTCCATATGACTTCCTCTTAGATGACCGTAGTGATCTGGCGTTAGCTGGAATTGAAAGCAAGAACTGTCCCTTTCATAATGAGTCACGTTCCCATTTGCAATTTTCAGTGAGGGTTCCAAAATATCAAGTATCGTGAAGCTGAAATTATAGATAATACAGGAGAAAATTTCCGCTTGACTTTGATGCCGTTTAATCTGATTCTCTTTGATGTCGTAACTGGAGAAATAGTCAGGTCTCGAATATTCACTGGCTGGCAGCTGCCTTTTGCAACGGGAAACGAGACAATGCTCACCCACTTTCCGCTTGAGCCCAATATCTCTTTCTTTCTGTTTAGTATTGTCTATTGTTTCCCCTCAAGTTAATATGTTGACATTTTATTATATTCAGCATTGTTTTCAGTGTCTAAACCTGATATTCCGATGACTCCTTTCATACTAAAATAACGATGATTGTAAGTGCAGGAGAAACCTTACCTCCATGTTTCATCAGTCTCATCAGTCATGTTCCTACAGCATCTCTTTCTTCGTGTTAAGCACTGTACGTTATATTTCCCACAACATTTGCTGGTGATTATTTACTCTATTAAATGTACTTCAACAAATAACCTCTTGTGGTAATATTTTCATGGCGGCTTCCAGAATAAATTAAAACCAAATTGTGTCAAGTTCTTTTTTATATAGTATAGCTCATGCGAACAGAGCCTGCACACTGCAACAGGACTAAATCAACAAACTGTAACTTGGATCGAGCACAACAGGGTGTCGATCACCCCAACCAAATCCACCACCACACACATCACCAGAAGTAAACACGAACACAGGTACTCCCTCCCATCATAGTTAATAATGTACGTGTGCCCCACACTCTCTCCACTAAGATCCTTGGAGTGATATGACATCGGACTCACTGTTAAGGGCCACGTACAAGACGAGGCGGTACACCCCCAGATTCAGTGCACTCAGGGCAGCTACAGGGCCAGACTTTGGGCAGTAAAAAGAAACACTCTCCTTACTTTACAAACAATCCACTGAGACAGTGATGTCCTGTGCCTCCCCAGCTTGGGCTCCCATCCTATCTAATACCCACAACAATACCTTACAAGTTATACAGAACTACCATCTATGCATCACCACTGACTGCACCAAAAGCACTCTCACAGCTCACTTACAACGTAAAACTAAAGTCCTACCTGTCAGAGACTACCTTGATATGAGAGGTACATAATTCTATGCAGCTGCATGTGTCAATAAACAACACCCTTGTCATTACATTACACACACAACACACCTAGACACAAACAACAGTCAACACACAAACTTTACCACACTCTTTACAACACCATACCTGCAGACATCCCAACATTGGCAATGAAGAAACGCCCACATAAACACATCACATGCCAATATAACACCCTGATTTCAACACCATACTACAAGCTCCCTCTCCTAACGTCCACCCATCGGAGGTGTCCTTAAACAGAGATGATCGAGTTGACCTAGCTAGGTTTAAAGAAGGACATTACTCAGCCCTCCTCAGTTACCAGCTTAGATCTGAGTTGGATGAAAACACAGACGACACGTGCCCAGGTTGTAGAATAGGCACACAATAAAATTAACAAAATTGAGCACTGCACAGCACATGCCACACACAGACGCAAACATAACATCAGTGCTGGGAGCCAATGGGACAAATTCAGAGGCTCACTTGCTTTCTTGCGAGTGACAGGTCTGCTCGATTTGACGGACAAGGGTTGAGCAACAACAACACCCACAACTGAGCAAGACTGTGTACTTTTTGAGCTGTGTATGAGAGAGAGAGAGAGAGAGAGACAGAGACAGAGACAGAGAGAGAGAGAGAGAGAGAGAGAGAGAGAGAGAGACTTCCTTCTTTCTCCCCTCTGATTTATAGGCTGTTAATCTTTTTTCTGCCCACCCCGAAAAAATACTCTTGATTGCTACACCTCTTTGAATTCCACTTCACTCTCTCTCTCTCTTTCTCCTTGATCACTGCTAATTTAAACACATCACTACGACGATCAAATTTCTTGTTCTATGTGTTAGCAACCTTACAGAAAATATTTTCATAAGTTAAGATACCCTGATCGCGTTTAAAGTTAGTTTTGTGTTTATTTATTTTTCTTTTTCCCATTCACTACGATCATCACATTCCTAGATATTGTTGCACTCCCAGACTCTCTCTCTCTCTCTCTCTCTCTCTCTCTCTCTCTCTCTCTCTCTCTCTCTCTCTCTCTCTCTCTCTCTCTAACCTCGAAGGAATCCTCGTAGCTACACTCTGATTATTTTACATTGCTAAGCGGACTCTAGACAAGACTTTTTACATTCTTTATTCCAGCGAAAAACTTAACGTGGTGTTCTCACTAAGGCTTCGGTATTCCCTGATGCTGCTGGCAGGTAGGCGTCCTCAGGGCTGTGAACTAAATATCAAGGGGTACGGAAGTGCCGAAAGTCTGACATGTAATTCACAGTTCTTTCCCTGAAGCCCAGTAGTCCTCCTACATACCATCCCATTCTTCAGTCTCTAGGATGGATGTGGACATGGTAGTGTTTCTAATTAACCTCTTTACTACGATGGAATGAGGCTTGGTTTATTTCTGCTACTTTTAGACGTATTTTTTCAGCTTAAGATAGACTTTTCATACTGGAAGGATTACTTAAAACCTTCATTTACTCCTCTCACCGCAACAAGTCTTAAAGTGTGTAAGTTAGAACAACAATAATTTAAGAATGACATGGTCATGAGGATGCGATAATATTTTGGTAAGAACAAGGAATGTGCGGACGTGTGTGTGTGTGTGTGTGTGTGTGTGTGTGTGTGTGTGTGTGGGTGTGTTTGTGTTTTATTTCAGAGAGACCATTTTGAAGCGAAGGGGTAAAGACCATTGCCCATCCGTATATTCAGCACAAAAAATATCATTCTCTTTTTGTTCCCTGTACCATCATACTTCATCNTGTTTGTGTGTGTGTGTATGTGTGTGTGTGTGTGTGTGTGTGTGTGTTTTATTTCAGAGAGACCATTTTGAAGCGAAGGGGTAAAGACCATTGCCCATCCGTATATTCAGCACAAAAAATATCATTCTCTTTTTGTTCCCTGTACCATCATACTTCATCCAGTTTTGGAGAGACCTTTCCTGAGTTTTGGGCAGATTCTATTAATCTCGTTAGTATTAAGATGTAAATTCTCAGTTATTCTTGCAACCGCCAGACGATTTTGTCCTGTTAAGAAAAAATCTCCAGTGGTATATTTATTAGGAGCAAACTGCATTATTTTCTTTAAGTATGAAATTGTTCTATTCTTTCCAGTTCCTTCTGCCTATGGGTGACTCTAAGCTGAGTGACAAGCTAAATGGTTTCCTGTACACCAGGAAACCATTTACTACGCTGGGTGGTAACCATATAACCAAATTATGGCGCCTGGTGGTTTAGTGGGTAATTGGAGCGCTCCAATCGGATTGAGCGGGTGAAAGTTTATATCCAAGGGGTGGTTGGGGTTTACTGCTCACGTAATGCCACTCAGGGATGAGTGAGGCTGGTCACTCTCATCTTAAATATCAGGACCAACATGCCTAGCCCCGGGCTCCTACGCTCCTCATAGGGCAGGGTAGGATTGGATGATGGATGGCTGGTTGGGTATATCCTTGAGATATGATTCTTCTTAAGAGAAACGTCATTCAATAAATTGCAGAACAAAACATTAGGGTGTGAAGGGAGACATTATTTATGTATAAGTTACTGAAGAACACTGACAACAAATGGAAAGAGACGAACGAAGTAAATGATACACCATTACCACAAACAACGAAGCTAAGGGTACGGACGAGCAAGGCTGACACTGACAAAGGTAAACACAGGTGGCTTCCGGTGAGGGTCAGTAATTAATCTCGCACGCTCGTCATCTAAGGAAGCTCCCTAGTATCTCCTCTTTACCATCTTAGTCTCTGTGTATGGCACGTTAATATTTTCGTTTACATTAGTTATATAAGTTACATCTATATTGTGGTAGCTGGGGGATCATTTTGGTAGGTGAGGGTCCCAAATCATTGACTCACTTGATACACACACACACACACATACACACACACACACACACACACACACACACACACACACACACACA
>JAGKTI010002086.1:17797-39617 GCA_018397915.1 Birgus latro
CAAAAAAAAAAAAAAAAATACCTGCAGCCTAAAGCATATTGTCGTAAAAATCAGGCAACAAAAGGAAGTTTAACAAAGAGCATGTAAAAAATGTTCAACAGAAAGCAGGTACTTAAAAAAAGGGTGACAAAAAACCTGTAAAACGGAATCTAATGGCGATAGGCTCCAGAAGAAGTAACCGGCCATTTTATCCTCACTTTTCTGAAAAAATTGGTCTAAAAATCAAAGTAATGAAGTAAGTCCCATCCTTTACCTCTCCTCCCCTCTAGCACCATCTTTTTCCGTTTCTCTCCTCTCTCCTTCCTTTCCTCTTCGCTCAATTCTTTTCCTTCTTTTTTCCTCCAAATTATTGGTTTAATAGGAAAGGAAAAGGTTAGAGATGCTCACTCATTTCCTCTCCCCTCTGCTTTCCCTTCGTCCCATTCTACTTTCCCTTTCTCCTCCCCTCACACTTCTCGTCTCACCCTCCTCTCTGCCTTCTTCCTCCTTCCATCTATCTCCCTTATTCCTTCTCTCCTCCTCTTTCCATATCTCTTCCCCAACTTTATCTACAACCGCCTCCTTTCCTTCCATCACTCCTCCTCCTCCTCCTTTTCTTCTCTTTTTCCCCCTTCTCTAATTCTACATCCTTTCATCCATCCCTCTCCCCTCCCCTTCCTCTTTCTTCCCCTTCCTCTCCCCACTTTTCCTCTTCCCCCTTCCATTTTCACCCTCTCTCTTTTCCCCTTCTCCCTCCATCCTTCCTCCTCCCCTCCTGCTCCCTCTCTCACCCCTTAGCCCCAGCAGGTGAGATGAGATGAGATATGGCCGTGTCACTTGCACGGATGTTACGTTATTTCATCGGTGTCATCAGTTTTCATATCGCGCCAATATTCAAGGCGAAATTCTGTGCCAGGGGAGGCGGCCTGAAAATGACGCAGGCCAGAAAAGTCGAACAAGCACATTATTAACACATTCAGCCCGGATTTTTATTTTTTATTTATTTCGTTTTTGCCGTCTCCTGAAGGTCTAAATCAGGCTGGACTAGGTTTTCGAACTGGAGGGGTTAGGTAGAGGAACCCCATCAGTACGAGATGCCTTTCCTTAGTTGAATAAAATCATCAAACAGATCTTTACTAACTTTACTTGAATTACAGGGGTTAATACTCTGATGATTTTTCGTTTTCCTTTTTTTTTTCTTTTTGACTCTTCCTTTCTCTCCTTTTCTTTCTTTTCTTTGCTGCTGAATAGGCGATCTCATACAACTTCCCTAAGACCTCCTGAACTAGTGGAATTACTGAAAGATGGAGTTAAAATATGCGTTGCTATTGAGCTTGAAATTTTAAAAGCTCAGAGTTGTCAATATTCAAACTGCAGCGCGACTGTTTCTATCCCCTTTCTTTGACTTCATCTCAAGTTCTTTTCCCGGTCGTTCAGTAGCTACAGTTGCAGAAGGCCACTGTTCTTAAAGTAATATCAGCACTGGAGTCCGTCAGGGCTTTGTTCCTTCTCCAAAACTCATCCTTATATTCATCAATGATTTTGTGATCTTTGCAGCCGATCCAAAAACAATCGGTGCATATTTGGAGTGAAACAATCTGAAATCACTGACGATGGCTACTGGGAAATGCTCAGTGATAATACTCCACGCTGGCAAACTTACATTCTTAAGGATTCTCCATATCACAAGCTTGTGATATTTCCTAACCGTTATTGCTATTATATTCAAATTTCCACTGGTAATATAGTAATCTTCTTGGAACATTACAAGATATGTTGGTCATTTCGGATATCATCGTACCCCTCGTGCGGGATTTTTTTTTTTTTTTTTATCGACTGTACAGCCCTGTCTTTTTATACGGTGATGGTTCTTCCCTTCACTTTTCATATTCACAGCGTCTGTTACCACGTCTCTGCAACAGTCACTGCATGAGGTCTCGGTCCCTTGACTTCTGATCTGCCTTTCATTTCAGACTACTGTATAGCAAAATAAACTTTAGTTTTTAATGCCTCAAACCCCGGTTTCGTCATCTTGTAACCTGGCACAGTCTTCCGCACGACTGTCCTATTCTCTTCGGTTACGCATAATTTCGTCCGTCATCATCTCTAAATATCCTTGCTACCTCCTCTTCTAGTGCGTGATTTTGAAAGAACAACATTACTTCACTACCAAAGAAAATTTCACAGTCATTCTGTGTGCTAAATCTACTCAGTTCATTCTTTAACTCCATGTTGTTGCTGTCTTTTGATTGAGGCACTGTTCGCAAAAATACAGAGTACAACTATCATGTATGAGGGACTCACAAAATACAGCATTAAACAGGGTGGAGTCAAAGTCTTTTTTGCCTGATCAGGTGTCCTCAAATAATTAATTTCCTTCGCCGCAGTGTTGTCTTATCCATTCCCTCTTCTTTCTCTACTGTTCTGGTCACTTCTATTTGTGTATTTTTTTTTTTCTGAACGCTCTTGTTTCACCAGTCTGGATGCTCAGTCTCACCCGTTCTTCTATGTAACTCACTAATGCAAATATCAACCGGACTCTGTCTTTCATCTATGCAACTGGTTAATTCTGGAACTGTCTTCCTCAGTCTGATATTTCTACCGCTTATGACATTCAGTTTATTTTTACTGTATTATGTCCAAGCATCTCCATACAACCAGAACATGAATCTGGCTTTATGGTAAAATTTTGTGAGGAAGAAAAATTGAGCAGGCTGTGCACCTTGGGTTCCTTCACTCTTTAATAGCAAAAACTCCTATTCAAAATCCTCTCCCACGCTGAATAGAACAGCCAGTATTCAAGGTGGAATTGTTTCAGGAAACATCGGTCAGAAATGATGAAAGACGGATAATATAAACCATGTATTATTATTATTATCACTCACTATATCGATGCCCTATTTACTCTTGATGCGCCAAGGCCTTTTTTTCACTTTTATCGAATGCTTTTGCAGTTAAGGAATTATATACAAGTGATCTTAATCAAACATATCTTTTAATGGAGTAATATTCTTAACTGTAAGGCTTTTAAGTTTTTTTTTTTTTTCAGCTTTAGTATAAGAGGGCTTTCCTACGCTACATCCATTTGTCTGGTGGTAGTGACCAGAAAAAGAAAAGTTGTACCCGTTGTGAATCTTCTGGTGACCATAAAAAGTGAATCTTTAGATAATCATAAAAAGGATACCTGTACTTGCTATGAATCTTTTAGTAACCATAAAAAAATAGTTGTACTCACTGTGAATCTTCTAAACTAGTATAATATTGGCATTTCCCTCAACCTCTACAGCTCGAGAGGTATTTATTAAGCTGAATAAAATCGTCTGGTGCGAATAAAAATTTTGTATTTAGTGTCACATATAGATTTAACCAATAATGTTATACTGTACAGCCATATGTACACATCTCTGAACATCTCTGCCTACACAGTGCCTTTAGTCAGAGCTTGAGGAACCTCGAACCAATTTAAGTAGTAAAGTAGTATGCACACTATCATATACGGGCGTGTTATCAAACCCAGTGTGAGTGACAGTTATCAATCAGTTATCAGTTAGCTGAGCTGTCCTGTCCACGCTGCTTCCTGTTGCACGTCAATCACTGACAACACGAGTATGCCTTCCATTGACACTCACGGTAGGGGCAATTTAGTGTGTTATTTCAGCCTGCACCGAATGCGATTGAATCACGGGAGCCTGAGGGTGTTGATACGAAAGTGAATCACAGGAGCCTGAGGGTGTTGATACGAAAGTGAATCACGGAAGCCTGAGGGTGCTGATATGAGAGTGAATCACGGGAGCCTGAGGGTGCTGATATGAGAGTGAAGCACGAGGGCCTGAAGATACTGATACGAGTGAATCACAGGAGCCTGAGGGTGTTGATACGAGACTGAATCACAGGAGCCTGAGGGTGATGATACGAGAGTGAATCACAGCAGCCTGAGGGTGTTGATGTTGTTTCTTATCCCGATATGTCTTACTTACTGTTGTTACTTATCCCCGGTCTGTCTGGCTGAGCAGACCCGCCGACCATAGGCAAACACCTGGTTCAATGGAGCCGTCCGACAGGTACAGTGCACCTTGTAGAGATCTAGCGCCCCCCTGTGGTAGACAGCGCCTCACTAGGGCAAGACCAGGGTCCTTCCTACGGCGGCAGGCGCAAGGTCATATAGAGACTGCGAATCCAGCGTTGGATGTTTCTCTGTACGAGATATGGAGGTTTGGCTCGTGGGTGGATGCCACAGTTGCCTTACCTAGGGTACACAGCGTCACAACGCGCAGGGTCCCCTTCAGTGAACCGTTCAAATGCAAAAGTTATATATTCATTTACTTTTTGTTTTTGTTTTTTTTACATACAAATGTTTCGACTTGATATGGACCCTCCTCAGAAATAAACAGACATGAAGCATATACGTGTATTCTGTATGTAGAGTTGGGGAGGAGAGAGAGGGATGACGAGTTAGAAAATGGGTGGCGGGTGGAGGGGAGGTAAGGGTGTTAATGAACTCACCATTAACTCTGAATGGACACGCCAACTCTGGTATATTTCACAGCGACTGTCAAAAATATTGTTCAGCTGGGAGTGTACGGTAAAACTACTTTGCACGGACTCCTGTTGCTTTAGAGTTGTTCATTACATATGCCTGTTGAACAGAGTTGACTACTAGGTTAATTATACAGAGCAATTATTTTCATATGCATTTCCATATGTACGTCATCCACAGTCTCGATTCCTTGCCATTTCCCTATCTTCCCCAACTTCCATAATCTGCTCTCAAAGTCACTTACCATAGCCATCCATCTACTTGGACTGTCACACACACACACACTTATACACTTTTCATCACCCTATCCAAAGCCCTTCTCTGCACTTAAGCATACTCTCTTCTACTCCTGTTTCTCATCTATTCTACGCAACCCACATGCATTCCTTAACAATTCCATTTACAATGCTCTAACTTTCGACTTTTCACACACATGCCAGTCCAGAGTCTCACGATTACACGTTAATGAGGGACTAACTCACCTTAATCCAACCCTCTTGCAGCTTCCATACACAGTCCTTTGTGTTGTATCAAAGCCTTCTTAGCACTGGCCACCTTTCTCTCCTAAGCCACTCTACTTTCCACTTCCTTTGCTCATTTACCCGTCTAATTTGTCTCTGCATCAAGGTATTTATTTTTTATTTTTTTCTGATTTAAGTTCCTCTCTGTTTACTAGCACGGGACACAGAGATTCTCGTATTATATCTCAACAGTGGTCATTTCACTCAAACCTAGAGTCTGTACAATTCAAAACTACGTTTCCCACATTCATAAATCATCATCATCATCATCATCATCGCCATCCTGAATCTCTTTCTCGCCTAGGGATGGGGTGAGTAGGATTCAGACACTGTGAAAAAAAATACAGAGATGAATGAGAGAATGATCGACAGCATCCTCAGTGAAACTGGCCACACAACCATCCGCGCATCATTCATGCCTTAAGATTCTTCGGTTTCAAATTACAGGCCTAATCTCCTGTATCTTTTATGAACTTCAAAGGGTGCATTCACAGGCTATCAGGTTAGCAGTAGCCGTAGCTGTAATCCCAGGTTCATCTGAAATGTGAATCGAGAGTACTACACAACACCATCTTTCTTTTGGGGGATAGGGAAGGAGCTGAAGGACGTTTGTATAGCTCCAGAGCCCAGTTATATCAGTGCCACCACATGAAGGTGCCCCTCCCCAGCACAGAGTATCTGCTTAAAAAGAGGGCTACCAAATTTACAACAAAGAATTATCAATACTCGAATAAATCTGAGTTATAAATTAGCCGCACCACCCGACACAGGTGATTTCTTTTCTCGCTGTAAATAATGGTCATGCTTTTCCCGTGAACCCAGTGATTCGTATTTAATTGGATGTGTAACTGAGCATCCCCCCTTTGATGTGAGTGGTGGCAGTGTTTGTGTCCAGTGAGTGGATAAAAAGCAAAGGTTCTAATTTTTATGTGATTTCTTTTGAATACTCTTGGCGAATTGCTCTGGCCGTTGTAAAAGGCCCTGGATTCCTTTCACTGGAAGGGGTCTCTTTAAAGGTAAGTAAAATCACCAACAGTTCGCCCACTTTTGTAGCTTATTTCGTGTAGCTCGGTGCCAGAACAAGACAGTGCTACGGCTGAACATTCTCTCCATAACGCTTTTCGTAGAAGCTTCAGATCTTAATATTACTCTCATGTTACAGCTTTGTGGAAAAGTGAAACAATAAATCGGCTCGGCATTTTTTCATAGCGCGTTCCTTCGCTATTAACATCATATGGAAGTGTTAATTTCTTGTTACGGCTCAGCGTTTAAGATGGATAGAGGGCAGTTTTTTGCCAAGTTAAACTGAACAGAGTATAACTACATAACACAGGCAGTTTTCTTTATAGGCTAAGATAGGTGTATATTTCTAGATTTCAGAGTCCTATGAATTGTTCCAATGTAAGAATTATATGTTTATACGGAAATCTTGTTTACTGGGAAGATGTAACAGTGTTGGCACCATCTGTACCCTTCTCAAGTGTGAATAGAGACAATATACGCGTGTATATATAGGCCGATCTCACTAAAGTCAATTTATTTTCAACTGACAAAGATCCCTAATTCTTTCAGCTCAGTTCATGGCCAAGTATAGTCAGAGTGGAGGGTAGCCAAGGAGACTCATTTCTCCCTCGTAACTAAGGATTATCGAATTTCATGCAACCACGACTTGGGACTCGAGTTGTGTGAGTAGTCCAGTTCCGTCAGCTGAAAAAAAAAAAAAGATTATAGAGGTACTCTTTCAAAACCTTAGAAAAGCTATATTTTTCTTGCGTTGTTTTTTCAGGTGATTCATTTATTTCCGAACGTATTCATTTCTCTCTCTCTCTCTCACAACTCCTTATATCAGATGAAGTCTTTTTTTTTTTTAATCTTTCCAGACGATTTTATTCAACTAAAAATATATTTGGTGGGAAGGAGTTAATGCAGTGTTCAATGATGCAGTAGCCCGGGGATCATGCATTTTGTATTGGTGTATTTGTGCCACTGTAACAGTCATGCATTATACACGACATACATCATCACAGCCACCGCACCCACAGCTCTCTCCAAAACACAGCCCATTTCACACCAGCCAGCCCATTTTATCCCACCCACAGCCCATTTCCCTCCATCCAGCCCATCTTGTCTCACCCAAAGCCCATGTCTCTCCATCCAGCCCATCTTGTCCCACTCACCGCTCATTTCCCTCCACCCTTTCCTGGTATCTGGCTAATCAATTACCCATCCTCTACCACCTGCGTCACCCTCCTGCTCCCACCCTCAACCCACACCCCGCCCGTATCCCCGCCCCTCTCTCACCCTCACACCTTCCCTCTGTCATCCCTCCCCACCCACCCTCCAGTTCACCCAGCCCCTCATCCTTCCCCGTTTAGCTCCTGTCCATCAAAATCGCCTATCGATTCACCCATCTCCCCTCCCCACTCTCTCACTCATACCTCCCCTTTTCATTTATTCATCCCTTCCTCTTTTGCCCCTATACATCTACCCACACAGCCACTCATCACTCCCTCTGTTCCTCTTTCCTACCCACCCCAAGAACACCCTGTCTCTCCCTCGTTTGCTTCCACCCACACACCCATCCACCTCTCCCTCCATCCTCTCTTGTCTTGCCTCTATCCTCATATCCACTTACCCGATCTCCCTTCCCCTCGTGCTCCCACCCACACAACCAATCTACTTCTCCCTCCATTCCTCACCCAGCCCCTCATCCTTCCCCGTTTAGCTCCTGTCCATCAAAATCGCCTATCGATTCACCCATCTCCCCTCCCCACTCTCTCACTCATTCCTCCCCTTTTCATTTATTCATCCCTTCCTCTTTTGCCCCTATACATCTACCCACACAGCCACTCATCACTCCCTCTGTTCCTCTTTCCCATCACTCCCTCTGTTCCTCTTTCCTACCCACCCCAAGAACACCCTGTCTCTCCCTCGTTTGCTTCCACCCACACACCCATCCACCTCTCCCTCCATCCTCTCTTGTCTTGCCTCTATCCTCATATCCACTTACCCGATCTCCCTTCCCCTCGTGCTCCCACCCACACAACCAATCTACTTCTCCCTCCATTCCTTCTTTTTTCCACCTCTACCCTTCCATCCACCCATCCAACCCCCCTTCCTCTCTTGCTCTTGCCTAAGACATATATACTCCTCTCACCCTCTTCTCCTCCCTTCCTCTCCCTTCTTCCTCCTCCATTCCTCCTCTGCTTCCCCTTCTTTCTCCCCTCTTCCTCTCTCCTCCCCCTCCTTCCCCCTTCTTCCTCCCACTACAGTCACCCCTCAAGAGTGAAATGTGGGGCTGAAGCGGGAGCAGCGACGCCTGATTAGGGAGCCGGAGATATTGAAGACGGAAAAATGGGATGTCGTGGGAATATAGCGAGAACACCTGATGAACACCTGCGGCCAAAATGGTGGTAGTGGGGCAGGATGAAGACACACTAGGCAGACACTAACAGGAAGCTAAAACGCGGGAGAAAGAACTGAAATATTTAACTTTATCACTTCAGTTGGTGAGCTTTGGAATTATGTTTAAGCTAAAACCAGAAGAATGCTCAGTAGTGAGTAATTCCAGCAGTCACACCCATCACACACTGTCTCAAGAAACCATATTTTTTTTTTTTTTGGTTATTTTTTAGGTTAGCGACAGAAGATATTGTTCAGCTGAGAGATATTCTAGCAGTCAAAGAAGGTTAACTTGGAATGTCATGGGAATTTAGTGGAGACACCTGACGAACACCTGTGGCCCAAGTGACCAGTAGAATAGGACGCAGACGCGATGGGGAGGCACTGATAGAAAGATAAAACAGGGGGAAATATTAGAGGTGAAAACTTAGATCGCGTGTGTGTGTGAAAATTTTCCTTAAACTTGGTAAACTATTCCAAATGAAGGGAAATTCTACCCTTCGTTAACTCTTACAATACAGGACGTCCCTTCAAGTCAGAATATAGTTGTTTGGAGAAAACTGTAACTCATTAAAATAATCTTACCATCGCAAATGACAAGCTAATACGCCTTAATGTGACACCACTGACAGGAAAATGATAACGATCCGGCAATTCCTTTTTTATGCTAATTTACGAACAGGAAATTTGTAGAAGAAGGTCATGGAAGTTTTCATAAAGAACGACTTCCTTTGAGGTTAATGAAATGAGATATATAAGGGATGATCCGAGTAAGTAGGCTATATTCTATTTGAACGCAACAGCTTAATCCCACTTCTTGACTCCTTTCCTTCCTCTCTTCTTCCCCAACCCCCATCTCTCTCTCTCTCTCTCTCTCTCTCTCTCTCTCTCTCTCTCTCTCTCTCTCTCTCTAATAATTTGTCTGGAACCTTCTTTCAAACAGCAAATTTCTGTAATCAGCCGGTGAGAAAGTAGTACGTCGATGTCAAGTGTCAGGATATTGCTACTGCTTTTACCTGCGGCGATAGGTAGAAGGTCAATGAGTGGCCAGCGTTCTTCGTTTTCTTCTTCTTCTGCTTTTGGCGGATTTGTTAAATGGAGGCCTTTGGAGACATAAAAGTGGCACCACAGAAGGTGATCTGACATGGAGAATCCAAATCTGCCATCAGTTAACGCCTTAGGTGGCGCCATCTAGTGACATCTTTAAAGTGCTTAATTTTAGCATATTAAGACGTAAAAGTGGTCCCATGCAAGGTTATCTGACATAGAGAATCCAAATTTGCTGTCAGCTGACACCTGTGGTGGCAAGAGCCTCGCCGCAGGTCCCAGAGCAATTCTACTCTTGTTTCTTTAGTCTTTCTCACATCTCTGTCTCGTGTTTCTCTTTACGCTCTCTCATTTTTTCTCCTGTTTCTTCCCTTTCCTCTCTCATGTTTGCACCTTCCTCTTCACCGTGTTCTATTTAAAATTTCTGTTTTCTTTCTCTTGTTTTCCTTTTTTCTCCTATCCCTTACGTTTGATATACTTTCAATCTTCTCTCCCGTTTTTCTCTTTTCATTCTATTTATTTTCTTTTCATTTGCCTTTCTCTCTTCTCGTTTTTTTTTTTTCTCTCGTTTTCCATTTAACTGTCTCAGCTTCCGCGTATTTTTTTGTTAAATGACTCTCCAGAAATCGCTCCACAACTAGACACGAAAAATCCATCCTAGACAACAACAAAGCCCCAGGTCCTGATGGAATTCCTCCAATAGTTTTGAAAAAGTGTTCTTCAGAACTTGCTCCTTTTCTAGCAAAATTATTCAGACTATGCAACCATACTTTTTCATTTCCTAATTCTTAGAAAGAAGCCAACATCCAAACATTTCCAAAGGATGAAGTTCTTCTGATCCCTTTGACTGAAGACCAGTAACTACCTTATCACATTTTCTCTTGGTAAACTATTTGAGATTGTCATTAATAAGCACATTATTAAAACACCTTGAATATAAAAAAAACTTGGTTGGTGACAGACTGTATGGTTTTCGAAAAAAAAAAAAAAATGTTGATATACACACTCCAATTACTCACAGAAACCATCAGTCATTTGACCAACATGGAGAAACGCATGCAGTAGCCCTTGATATTTCTAGAGCTTTTGACAAATTGTGACATCGCTCCCAATTATCCAGACTCCCTTGCTACGGCCAATTGTCTCTTGCCCCACTGATCTCATTTTTCAGCAAACAGAAAGATAACAGTAAAGGTAGACGATGTAAATTCTAAATTCTACTCAGTTAATGCCGGTGTGCCCCAAGGATCAGTCTTAACTCCAACCCTGTTCCTCCTTCAATTTAATGATCACTTACTTGTCACCCATAATCCCATTCACTCACATGCAGATCACTCAGCTCTTCAAAGTTCCTTCACACTTAATTACCCATTCACAAAGTTTGATATCTCTAACTCCCGACTCATCACAGCAATCTCCATAAATCAAGACTTATCTAAGATCACTAAATGGGGACAAAATATAATTCTTATTTATACTAGGAAAACCAGATATATCCACTTTACTTATAGACATTTACTGCCTGATTCCCATACTAGTAAAGTGCCCATTGTGAGCGCGTGACGAGCACGAGAGCGTTTGTACATATGTTCATTATCATAATTTCATCTTCGTGTAAACTTTCTGTGTTTCTAGTGAGGTAGTTGAACAATAACAGAAGAATAAGTGAGGTAAAATATTTACTTTCTCACGTTTTTTTTTCTCTCTCACTCACACACACACACACACACACACACACGCATATACACACACGCGTGCGTGCATCAACACGTGAAAGCAAGAAGCAACTCATATCTCTCATGTGTCACTTTCACAGTGCTTTATATCGATTTTATAGTGGAGTATGTCAATTGAAGTCCTCGGTACATTCCTTTGGAAAGTTGGGATTCCAAGGGGTTTCTCTGGTCTCATAAGTAAATATATAACTAAAAACAAAATTTACTGAATCATGTATCTACTACATGCTGAAAGAATCTCTTCTCTTTCTCACATAGTAGAAAAGTTATTAGCCTCTGAAAACCATCGCGGTCGCCGGTCGGTTCGTGTCGTGTCGGGCCGCTCATTTCTCAGTCGCAACGCTTGCAGGCTTCGCTCGCTGCGTTCCCTTACTCGGAACCAGATNTGCTTTGCTCTCTAAAAGTATTGAAACTATCAGTGCTTTGCTTAACAATACCCTCAGTTGGACCTCTCATGTTAGATCACTTGCTAAAATCGCCTCAGAGAAACTTGGATTATTGTACAGAATCTGTAACACCTTTACTGACGAGCAGTTAGCTATAATTTACAAGAGTCATGTGCGTTCTCAATTTGAATATGGCTCACCCTTATGAAGTGTCTGGAGAGGATGCACTAAAACAACTTGAAAAAATTCAGAACAGAGCTACAAGAGTAGCTGATGACCCAGCAATTACAAATAATCCACCCCTCACTACATTTAAGACGGAATGCTGCCTCCCTTGCATTACTTTACTGATACGTTTATGGCAAATACTCAGATGAAGTTGCATCCGTTGTGCCACATCTCCACGCCTTCCTCTGTGCTGCATGGGTATATGGTAGCGCTCATGACTTAACTATCACACTGACATGTTGCAGAACTTCTGCATATCAGAATTCGTTTATTCCCCGAACCGCTTCTCTCTGAAACTCTCCACCAAGATTAGTGTCCCCCAACTTCAACCTATAGCAGATCAAGTAAAAGTGCATCAGATTTTTTAAAATTAATGGAGGACACCTGTAATTTGGTGTACAGATTTCTTTTTTTCATTTAATATTTTTCCTTTCTCTGCTTATCTTCTGTTGACAAAAAGATATCTTGTTACACCCTATCTCGCTTCATGTTTTGGTGTGTGTGTGTATGTGTGTGTGTGTGTGTGTGTGTGTGTGTGTATGTGTGTGTGTGTGTGTGTGTGTGTGTGTGTGTGTGTGTGTNTTTTAATAACGCATGAATTCTGGAAGGGCTCTGAAAGCAACATTTTACCCCGAGTGTTTATATATATATACGTGTGTGTGTGTGTGTGTGTGTGTGTGTGTGAACAATATTGATCCAATTTTAACCGAAGTTGGTGGAAGGGTTGAAGGTCGACCTACGAGTGAACATTTTCTTTTTGCAAACAACAGGCAAAAGGTTAAGGTAGCAGGATAAACGCGAACTTTTATCTAATTTGGATAAAACTTTGTGGAACTGTTGCGAACAATGTAAGAGTAAAAAATAAAACAGATTTTGTAAAAAATCAAAGGTCAAGGCCAAAGGAAAAAGCCAAAAAGGAAAAGTCACAGGGCAATATCCACTCGGGGCTTTCTTCTGTTTTTCCCCATCTTAGTGAAAGGGTTAAGTGTCAGACAGAAATGAAGAGACTCAGCTTTAAGATCAATCAGTCGAAAGTCAAGGCCACTAGGTAAGGTCAAAATTCGATCCATGTGTCTGTGTGTGAACAAAATAACTAACAGTTTTGATCTGATATGAATTACATTTGAGGGATGAGATGCCGATCACCAAAGAGGTTGCCTTCTTGTTATATAGAACAGTAGGTCATAGATGAATGGCTAATGACAAGTGCATCTTTAACAATTTTATCTAATGTACACCAAACTTTGCGCAACAGTTCAGGTTACACCACGGATAAAGAAACTTGACTTTGAGAACAATGAGTCCAAGGTCAACGTCAAAGGGAAGGGTCAAAGGTTAAAGCCACTTGGTATATTCAACTCAGACAGTTTTGATCTGACGTGAACCAGAGTTGGTGTGGGAATTAAGGATTAGGCAAGAATGAGGTAAGTTGATTTAAGGGTTAGGCAAGAACGATGTAAGTTGATTTAAGGGTTAGGCAAATATGATATAAGTTGATTTAAGGGTTAGGCAAGAATTATGTTAGTTAATTTTGAGAGTAATCTGTCAAAGGTCGAAGACACAGGGCAAAGATACATGTTCACCTCTCAGACCAGATGGACGGGCGCGGGCGTTGCATTGTCTGAAAATTCCTTGTTTTGGGTAAATTTCCCGCATTTTTGTCTTCCTCCTGCCTCCCCCCCCCCCCCTCCTCCCCTTTTTTTCTTTTTAGCTTTCTTTCCCTTTTGGTTTTTTTTTTTTTTTTGTAGGTGGTGTCAAATGAAGAAAACGGAATTAATGGATACAATTTCCAGCTTCCTCGCCTAGAGACATCTAAGAACTTGTAATATGGGGGCAGAAATAACAGAATACTATTGACGTCATAGCACTATAGTCCTTTTATGTTAGCTTGGACCAGAGTATTGTCCTTTAAGCAACTTATTATACGCAGGATAGTAGCAGAAAAAGACAATACTGTGTTTTTCTTCGTGACCAGCTCCACATTCAGGTGTTAATTTATTGTTACACCTCAGCATTCAAGACAAAGAGAGAGAAATTTTAAGCCAAGTTAGCGCAAAAGAAGTAAAGTTTGGTTTTAACCCCTTCTGCACGTAACATCCTCCCTATGGTGGATAAAACTGTCGGCCGGAGGGCAAAAAATCGAAATGCCTTTAGTTTATTGAAATCTTAAAACCAGTGTGTCCAGAAGCAAAACAATATCTCTATACCAGTTAACGCTATACGATGTAATTCATCTGAGCCTAAGGAACCTGAGTGTTAACCCTCTCACTCCGATGACGTATTTGTACTATATTCTTGTTGCTTTCAGACTATTTTATTCAACTAAGGGAAAAGCAATCAGATAAAAAACGAACTAATGGAGACTGTTTCCAGAGCTGTTTCTGAAAGCGGTTTCTCCAAAATATACCAAACCCCCTTAAGGTCATCAAAATATTACATAGGCTCTCTCAAAGTGTGCAGTACCGGTGACCTACAGTTGGTATCAGGGTTGTACATTTGAATTCCCCGTGACCTTAACCTTCTTTTCTCTCAAAATCGAATTACTTTATTCTTGTCTGACCTCTAACACTTCCACCAGATTGGATCAAAACTGTTTAAGTTGACCTTGCCATGTGACCTTGACCTTTCCCTGCGACCTTGACCTTTGACAGATTGTTCTCAAAGACGAATCCCTACATCCTTGTCCAACCGTGAACTCTTCCACAAAGTTTAGTCTAAACCGGATGATAATGTTGCAAAAGACCTTGTCATGTATCCTCAACATTTCACCTACTGTTCTCAGAAGCAGTATGTCAATCTCTTGGCTGATTCTTAACACTTCCACCAAGTTTAGTTTAAATAAGATCAAAACTGTTTTAGTTATTGTTCACAAACACATGGGTCGAACTCTGACCTTGCCCTTTGACCTTGATTTATAATTAATTGTTCTTAGAAACGAACATTTGAATAAAGTTTGGTTCGAAGCTGTTAAAAATCTGATAAATCTGACCACGCTAAGTCAGCTCTGTGCCCATAGTCTTGGCTCTTGGACCAACTGTTGTAAAAAGCAATAGATCAGTTCCTGGGAAAACTTTCAACCCTTCCACTATGCTCCGTTGAAATCGGATAAAATCTGTTTAAGCTTTTGTTCACACACACACACACACACACACACACACACACACACAAGGTACAAGCACGTTGTGTAAAACATTAACTCCTTTTCGCATCACAAACACATATGTAGAAAAAAAATCGGTTTCATTGGATAATATAAGACTGTCAACAACCCAATTATGGTCGAAACAACTCTAGTACATAAGTAATTCCGCCAAATCCAGACGATTCCATTCTTCTGAGGAGTCATGACAGCCTGAGTGAGTTCAAGACGTTAAGGTATTGTTTTAAACTCCGCCTGCATTGAAGTCTTCCCTGAGCTTCATAAGATCAACAGCCAGAATACAGATTCACTCTCCTCCTCATCCTCCTCCTCCTCCTCCTCATCATCATCATCATCATCATCATCATCATCATCATCATCATCATCATCATCATCATCATGCCTTGCCTTCCACCTAAAGATGGGGTGAGATAGAATCAAGAAACACGAAAACATAAAAAAAATATTAGTACAACAATTAATAATCTGCGTAGTGAAGTTCGACACATAACTATCCACACACGATTCAAGCATCAGGAATCCTGGTTCCATGTGATAGGCTTCACCATCTGCACATTTTTGTATACTAAAAATGGCTATATTGTAACGAAAAAGTTAAAGTCTGTCAGTCCATACACAAAGCGATATCTGGAGCGTAACCCGGGGAGCGAATCGGAAGGGTGGGAGTAATTTAACTTGGTGTTGACTCTGGCTGGCCGGACCTGAGGGTGAAGAGCGAAAGGAGAGGGTGAAAGGGCGGTAAGAGTGAAGGGAAAGAATGAAAGAGAGGAGATAGGAAAGGAAAGGATAGAAAGAAAACAAGGAGAAGGACAGATTGAAGAAGAAGGTTTGCGGAAAAGTTTCAGGGAAGAGAGAAATGGAAGGGTTCCGTTAAAATGAGTACGGCAAGAAAATGAGAGGGAGACACAATACTTGCGATGTATGTATATTCGACAGCATCCCGTTCCCTGAGGCTCAGTGCACTTCCTACGTTACATACCGCCATATGTCACAATTCGGAGCTAATACCCAACAGGTGCATTATATATATGTTAGGGCTGTTTCATTTAAGAGTGGTGTGATGGTATTAAAGATGGGCGTTTTATTTTTTTCTTTAATATGTAGGTGGGTCTTGTGGAAGAATCCGTTGCAACGAAATTCAAATAATACAGCTATTTACCGTCCCGGTCTGGGATCAAACTCGCGGCCATTAAAGCAATAGATAACTTCTCTAGTTAAATTACCACCACCGTGAATGTTGGGGGACAAAGTGAATGTGAGGGAAGCCTAAGTCGGAAAGAGAAGGATAGTGAATGTCAGTGGGCTTGTGAATGTAAAACGTGAATATGACAGGAACAGAGTGACTGTGTGGGGGACAATGTCAGTGAGAATGTGAGAGGAACAGTGTGAATGTGAAAATAGGTAGCGTAAATATAACAGGAGTCAGTGTCGACTTGTATCTGAGGAGGGTGGGGGACAGTGTTGACGTGAAGGCAGTGTAAATGGAGCAGGAAACACTGTGGATGCGCATGTGAGAATAGACAAGGAGTGTTGACGTGCAGGGCGCCTAGTGAATATGAAGGTGGACAGCGTGGATATGAATGTGAAACACAACAAATGTGAGTTGAGCTGGTGTACGAGTGAAAAAAGGCAAAAATGAGAAAGCGACAACAGAAAATCCCCGCCGATGTGAGGAAGGACAATGCAAGAGGCAGGGGAGAGTGGAAAAAATCACGAAAACCAAAAACAGAGGAAGAGACACAGTGAAAGGGAAGGGAATTTCCATGAATATGAGTGGGAGTCTGGAAATGGAAAAAGCCTATTGCTAAAGGGAGGGGGCAAGTCTATGAAGGGGAGTAAAATTACCACAGATGTTAACCTCTTCACCACGATGACGTCTTCCTTCTCATGTCCCTGTTTACTTCAGGCACTTACTTTAACGAGAAACTTACCGCAGGGGGTAGGAATGGGTTTCACTAATTCCCTAACCACTTGAGATCCTTACTCGACTGATTAAAAGCTCCTGACAATAGTAAGAACAATGTGAAAATTTAAAAAAATCAAATTTTTAAGGGGTATAACACTTCCAAGTGAATCGAAGATGTATTACAAGGGAAAAAAATCTCAGAGGTGACTGTTCCCACCCCTAATCACAAAACTGGTATGGACTCATGTTGTCACATTTAATTAGATCAGTTTATATGGGTTGACCTTTGACCTCATTAAACCCTCTAAAAGGTTTAAGTTTTAAAACAGAGGAAGATATCTCGGTGCTTCTGTGTAAGGAATATTGTACCAAGTTTGAAGTTAACTGGTGAAGAAATGAAGAAATAGCACCAAAATGAAAAGTGTCTGGAAGACAGAAGCAAAAAAAGAATCTGAGGAAATACAGGATGGGTTCTACCACAGTGTGGAGGCTTTACTGTATGCCACTTGATTTAGTGTTTAAGGAACAAAACCTATAAATGGAAAAGAGATGCGGGAGGAAATGGACAAGAAATGAGGGAGGGGAACAGAAAGAGTACTAATAAAAAAAAATAAAAAAAGCGGTCAGTGGACCAAAGAAAGACTGAGGGAGAACTATACCTTGTGAGAGGGTGCCTAAACTCACTGATCTAAGGTAGCTGGACAAACTGCAAGGAAGAGGAAGGAAAACTCTAAATGAAAACACTTGTAAATTGAAAAGAGCGTAAGGAGAATAACAGAGAGAAGTACAGTTTTAAAAGGGCGGCCAGTGCACCAAAGAAAGATCTGCAAGACTGAACGGGAACTAAACGTTGTGAGAGTGTCTGAATTGAGTGATATTAAGTAGCTGGAAAAACTGCAAGGAAAGAGGAAGGAATACTAACTGAAGAGAAAGGACTCGGGTTTCACTATGCTTCGCCTGTTGCGGCCTGTTCAGGAATAGCATACAGTCCAGGCCAGAGGTGTGACAGGAAATGAGATTTGAATGAGGACGGATAACATGACCATTAAATATAGAACGAGTACTCACTGTCATGGAAGAAAATTTAACTGTGCAAGACATTTCTGTAATATAAGTAATAAAGTCTTTAATTTGAGGTGGAGTCATACCATTCTCGCTGAGGGTTAGGTTCTATACTCTGGCTACTTTAAAATGGCCTAATTTTGGTATCTCTCCAGCTTGTATGCTGAGCTGTAACAAGAGATCACTAGAATAGGATGCTAGTCACGAAGAAGTGCTATGGAAAGAATAAAGAGTTGTAGTACTGTCTTATTCTACCACTGATTAATAACATGATTTTAACACCAGAAAAAGTTCGGACATTCAAGTACTTGGGCTCGACCATACAAGCTGATGGCGGACTGGATGCAGAAATTAACCATAGGAGACAGGCAGGATGGAGAAACTAGAGGGATATGTCAGGAGTGTTATGTGATTGAAAAGTCAGTGCAAGAGCGAAAGGAAAAGTATATAAAACGGTGGTAAGGCTTGCAATGATATACGGTTCGGAAACTTGGCCCATAAAGAAGTCTCAGGAGAGAAAGCTGGAGGTGGCGGAGATGCGGATGCTGAGATGGATGAGCGGGGTCACGAGAATGGATAAGATCAGGAATGAGAGAATTAGGGGAACGATTAAGGTTGTGGAAATCTCAAAGAAGGTGTAGGAGAGGCGACTACAGTGGTACGTACAGTACATGTAATGAGAAGGAATGAGGACTATGTGGGTGGAAGAGTGATGGGCATGGAAGTGGAGGGTAGGCAGAGAAGGGGTCGGCCGACGAGACGGTAGATGGACTGTATACAGCAATATGAGGGAGAAGAATATAAAGGGGATGCATTTGGACACAGAGGAGAATGCTGACGACTACTAAGAAACAGCGACCCCATATAAACATGGGAAAAGCTGCGGAAGAAGAACACTGGAGTTTAATGCTATGCTATTTTCATCTTAGCTTGGCTCAGATTTTCGTTGTTTTGCAGTTTACCTAGCATATAGCTCACCAGCAGAAAATGGCAGTGCTACGGCTGTACAAACCTTTCACAGCACTTCTTCATGGCTAGCATCATTTCCAGTGTTAATCTATTAGTACAACTCACCATTCAAGATAAAGAGGTGGCAATTTTAGGCCAGGTTAAATTAAAACGAACATAGGAGTAATCACCAAGTGCCACCGTGTACAAAGGGAAAACAGCCGTAGGATTATTTTCTTCTGCCACTGAGCCATGACAAGAGACGAACTATAGTAGAATTTAAACTCTGGTACTCGAACTGTCAGCAAGTTTTGGTCTCCGGAAGAGATGCCCACTTACCATCCAAAATACCGATATCAAATATTCTGAAGCCAAAGAATACATAACTCTGCTTCAACAAATGGTGTGTAAATTTACGATACGGGTCTTCTTTTTTGCCGAACTTGATCATTTTGCTCCTAATCATCGCCTGTCAACGTAGCCTAATTTTTTGTAACAATGAGTACCCTGCATTTTCTATGTGTACAACCCTCTGAATGTGTGTGTGTGTGTGTGTGTGTGTGTGTGTGTGTGTGTGTGTGTGTGTGTGTGTGTGCGCGCGCGCGCATTACTCTGGGTACAGACTTGACAAACCGTTGACATGAGAGGGGGACTCACCACATATATTACCTGAAAAGAGGGTGGAGTCAAAGGCTGTTCTTCTCATGAAGGCTCCTCCTTTAAATGACTCCCATCTCTCTCTCTCTCTCTCTCTCTCTCTCTCTCTGTTCTTAATAGTGTTGTCTTCCCTTCCACTCTCTGCCTGTCTGTCTGTCTGCGCATTGTCTCGCTACTCCTCTGTTCACTGTTCTTCTGAATTGTCAGCTTGCATCCCTCTCCATTACGGCGGGATTGTAGCACCTCTCTAGCTACGTGTTCTCGCGCCTTTTTTGTCCAGTCCTCTAATGCGAGAGTTAACCACTGCATACGTTTATCTATGGAACTATTCAGCTTTCGAACTGATATCCTAAGTAACTTCAAGTCTTTCAAACGCAATGTGTCCAGACATGTATTTGGAATGAACTGATCCCGAAACTGGCTTTCTTTTTTATGCCTCTCTTTTTTTTAGCTCCCTTAAGATAGGAAATGGTTTGCAGGCTCTCAGCCTTGGAGTCTATCTTTTTGCATTAACAAAATACAAAGAGTTTACAGAAAGCTAAGACCACCAAGATACAGATAAGAGATACCTAGAAGCTGATGCTGCCTCTTACTGTCCGCTATGTAATTGTGTGTGTGTCTGCAGCTTGCTGTGCTGTCTCCTTTCATGCTGTGTTGCACCCCCTCCTTCTGTCTCTCTCCTTTCCTCTTTCTGTGCTTGTATACATGTCTGCCTCCCTCTCTTCATACTTGCCTGCCTACATCCATGCTTTCCTCCCTCCCTGCCTGCTTCCTAGCCTGCCTGCCACCCTCCCTGCTTTCATATCTATTCTCCTCACTCTCCTGCCTCCCTCCCTGTCTTCCTCTCGGCCTACATGTGCGTTTACCGAGTTTACAGGCAAGCTCGCTTCCGCCCTTGCCTGTCCTGCCTACCTCCTTGCCTACCCCACATCTCTACGTCCTCTCATACCCTCCCCGCTACCCGCTGTTTCCCAGTCTGTCTCTTTCTCTTCACGCCATTTATATCTACAGACAGTACTTTGCCTACAATATCCATTCTTACTCCTATGCCTCCTTACCTATCTAACCCTTGCCATTCCCTGCTTACCACTTACCCTGACTCCTGACCTTCTGCAACTCCCTGTCTACCACGTATTCCTACCTGCGAACTTATCTACCCCTTCCTCGCGTTTCTCTGCCTACCCACCTACCCTGACTATTTCCATCGATACCCTACTTCCTTCAACACTCCTGCCTACCTACCTGCCACCACACTCCCCCTATTTCTCTACTTCCATGGTTTACGTCCCTGTCTACCTCTTTTGTACCCTTCCTCTGTACCCCTGCTTACTAGTCTACCTACTCTCTATCTACCTTGCCAGCCACTCTACTTACCCTGCCTACACTAAAAACCCTACCTAACAACCTACATACCCTGCCTCATTCTACCAACCAACCTACCTACCCTGCATTCTGTCTTGCTAAGTCCCTACCTACCCTACCCACTATCCTGCCTACCCTGTCTGCTCTGCCTTCAACCCTGCCTACCCTGCAGCGGTGGAGTGAGCCAGTAGCGCCAGGAACGAGGCCATTAAAGACGGTCATCCATCTCTGCAGTGCAGGCATGTTAGGGCTCCACACTCCACCAATCACAACCCGCCTTACAAACTACCATTTCATGACCCAGACGAGCCCCGAAGGACCCCCGATATTGGCCCAGAGGATCCTGGAACTAACTGCTACACGCTCCCCCCTCCACCTGCCTAAACTGCTCCTCCCACCTTTCTCACCGTGCCCTTCGATATTATGGTAACGATCCCGGAGTCGGAAAGAACGAGGGCTGGGTAGTTTACGCTAGGAATAATTTCTTAACTAACAGCTTTGTCAAATTATTCGCTGCCGAAGCTGACTATTGTAATAAAGACATTATCAGTTAATTATTTTACCGAGAGAGATTTCCCTCTCCTGAGTAAGACTGGCATCTGCAAGAATGTGTCTCTAATAATTTCACGATTAGCCAAAATATGTGAAAGAGAGTTCTCTCGGCTGAATTAAAATATTATCTAGTGTTAGACAGAATACAATTTCAGGTTTGCCTCAATCAAACTAATTATCCCCAGGTTTCAGTGAGAGATCTTTCCTAAGCAGCACACAGACGTTTGGAGCTGGCAAAAATACCATAAACGATACGGCATTGTACGGAAATGGTTAAAACAATATACACAGTGAACATTACCGAAAGAAACGTTCTCTCATTGGTATCCCTTGAATA
>JAGKTI010002086.1:54607-71912 GCA_018397915.1 Birgus latro
CACACACACACACACACACACACACACACACACACACACACACACACACACACTGAATTACTGAACAACTTCACACCGAAAAAAGTTAAAACCTGAATACTAAGTAAAAATCAATATCTGCTTACGAGAATATATAACCAAAAAATGGGTTAATATCGGTGAAAAAAAAATCAGGTAACTATAAAAGGTGGAGGAGGCTTCCATTTCCCAAGAATTTAAAAATGTTTGCAGTACAGCCAGAGGCTCCCCCAAGCATGACAGACAGATACTAGGCACCATCCTTGTCACTATGTCTATGATGAAACCCCTGACACAGGTCCCCCAGCCTCGGACACTCGACAAGTAAGTGACGAACGGTAATTGGAACGAGGCAGTCATCACAGTACAACAGAGCCACACTATACGTTAGGAACCCATGAGTAAGCCGTGAGCACCCGATGCAAAGCCAGGCAACAGCCACCTCTAATTGCCGAGGCATGGAGGGGAGCACCTTGTTACAGGCAGCTCATGAGAAATCTTTATTTTGTTACCATCAACAACATCCCACTCTCATTCTTCACAGATACGAACCGCAGACTTCAATGGAGGATTAATATCGGTTGCAGGGAATGGGTAGTTGGCAGGGGGTCGCAAAGAAGACACAACAGTTTTTTGTGAAAGTTGGAGTTAAATAAGCATCACTTCCATAAAAGACCTGCATTGCTTCATACCATATATAAGTCTCAGATGTAGTCAATTACTAACTGACTTAAAATAAACAAGTCTCTGTGGTCGTCAGGTATTATCAGGAATAATTTTGCTTGGCTGTGTTTACCTCGCTCATATTTAGTATCGTTTGGTTGCAAAGATTTTGGCTGCTGTATGACAATCAGTTTTATACTTAATTCAAACTAAAGGAAACTATGACTACGACACCAGACGATAAAGTTTTATTAGGTACAGAAATCTCTATTAATCTCTAAAAGAATGGGTAAAGTATCTACTATTTGTCCAGATTTCCAGATACTGCCCTACTTCATACTAGTAACCATCAGAATTTGATGTGGGATAGACGTGAATCTCTCTGGCGGTAAAATCTCTACATCGCAAAACCTTGTTGAGAAGGCCTGGGGCCACTTTACGCCAATGTCAGCAGGTGGCCGATCGGCGCCTGGCAAGGTCATGAGGGCTCTACCTTGCAATTTCCCTATCTATACTGTAAAAGCTGCTCTCTCTCTCTCTCTCTCTCTCTCTCTCTCTCTCTCTGTTCTGCCAATGCTGAGACACTGCACTGGGTGGATGGGCTGACTGACAGGTGGGTGGTTGGGTGAGGGGGAAAGCAGCCCCATGGAGGGAATAGGCAATTCACCCCATGGAAGAAAACAGATCCATTAGGGGAGTAGGTAAGTCCCCCTGTCGAGGAAAATACGGAATGCCCAAAGGGTAGTAGGTAAGTCCAACATGGGGAAAAAAATGGATCCATACTTGGAATAGGTCCATTTAGGAAAAAAGGACCAGAAGGGAATAGGCTGATGGTGGAAATGGGTCCAAGGAGAATAACTCTATTAGGGAAATGTGCCCAGATAGGAAAATGGGTCAACTGAACCAAAAACAAAAGTTCATGGGAAGAATATAAAGGAGAAAATAGTCTCTTGTGAAAACAGGCATGTACCCACTGGGAGAAATAGGTTCATAATGGAAACAGGTCCATGTGGGAAAACAGACCCAAAAGGAAATGGGCACAAGTGGAGCAACAGGGGCACAAGTGGAACAACAGGTCCACTGGGTAGAAACAGGTCAGAGGTCAGATGGGGGAAAGGGGTACAAGCGTAAAAGTAGGTTCCTCATGTGGTGAAAGTAGGTCTATGGAGATCAGGTCTACGGGGATAATTAGTCCATGAAGGAAACAGATTGCCTAAAAGGGAAGTACATGAAAACAGGTAGCTGGGAGGTTGATTACGGGGAGGTATAGCCGGAGACAGGTAAGTGCCCAGCTCTACAGTACCTTAATTTGGTTGTTGAGGGTTGCATTTTACAGAAATATTGGGTCTTAGTAATATGGATATTCCCCCCAATCCCTCCTACAGATGATATAACTAATTCTAAGTATTCAGTTATGATATTTTCGAAGTGCTGAAAAATTTCATATCGCCATTTAGACTGCATGCAATGAACCAGCCCCATCTCACCTACAACCTATTATAATCCTTGGGGAAACACTAAAACTTTGCAAAAACATCCGCGTTACTGACTCTCGTGCAGTCAAATCCTAAATCTTCAAAATAATATGCTGGCCAGAGATAAATATTTCAATTACATCAACCAGACGGCGTGCTCAAACATCGCAAAATACGGGTGTGAAGCCAATTGATTTTTTATCGGAAGGTTAGAACCCATATCAAGAAATATCTGCGTTAGTAATCAATGTGCAGTTAAAGAGCATAAATAGAAGTCATAATATATCATCACACCATCTTCATGAGATCTGATATACAACACTATTTCATTTTTACCCTACCGTTAGCTTAGTTAAATGTTGTTTCCTATATCCTCAAGACAGTTTACCTTGAAGCAGTCTATGTTGTTTCCTATATCCTCAAGACAGTTTACCTTGAAGCAGTCTTAAAATTTTAATTGCATTATAGTTAATGAACACACTAAACTAGACTTGGCAGGCCCAAAGCATATGATCTTTAGCCTACTCTTAGCCTAGATGAACGGTGTAATCACATGCATAATGAAATATTTTTGTACTTCATATATTCCTGGTCGAGATACTGCCTTAAATGTAACACTGGGATGAAGTTGGTAGTGCCGTTTTTTGAAGTACAAGGTTATTACCATAAAATTAAGCAGGTAAACATGCCATTTGGTGGGTAATATTTAAAGACTCAGCTAGTTAAGTGATTACTGGTTATAATAAACGTCGAGAACTGTTGGCAAATTACTAAGTAAGCTACCAGAGCTCGTTAAGTGATTACTGGTTAAAATTGACGTAGAAAACAGCTGGCAAATTACTAAGTAGCTACAAGTTTATGTAAAATATGCTCGCTAAATATACTGACACTCTTTCTTTGCATGTCTGTAAGGCTGTGGATAACTGTTTCTCTATTTCTGCCTCATTTATGGCTTATATTTCGAGTCATCAAAATAACTGATAGATTATATGACATCTGTGTCAAATGTCTTATAATCTACAGAACCTGTCAAAATAGACTTTATGTTTCCCACGTTTAATTCGTTCATCCCAATTTGGCGGAGATTTTAATCCGTTTGCAGCTTTTTTTTTTTTTTTAGATCAGTGGCAAAATACAATAATAAGGCTCTACATTAGTTTCACTGTACTGCATCATAACTAGTGGTATATTTTAATCTCTTGTTATTTCTCAGCATTCAAGATGGAGAGTCGGCAATGTTACTCCTAAATAAAAATGTCATGAAAACAGATACTTTTCCCAGACCAGCTACTGGCAGAGGCTGGTCCAAGATCGCATTAATTTTTGAGTTACTTTTTGTACCCAGGAGAGAAATTGACAAGACTAAGAGCTCCTTTCCCTGAGTCAAACTAAAGCCCTCAGCACGGCTCCAGCACTCCTTCATGTGTCTTTCTGGATGTTACCTCCGGGTGTCCACAGGCAGCTTTTATTTTCTCCTTAATTTTTCTCGAAAATACCACAAAAATGACTAAATATGCCAGTTCTTATTACAATGTGCTTCAGGTGAGCTAACAAAATTTCAGGTACTTATATGTCTAGCTGATAACTTCATCTGACATGCCAGCCATTTCCAATATTTCCTACGCAAGAGATCATTCGGTTTGCGAGTCTCCCTTACCCTAGCCTACATATTCCCGAAGGATGCAATTCTGAGACGGAGAACTAACAGATAGCATGGAAATATAGTACGTAATAAGTGCAGAAGCCTACATTTAGCGATCTCATTGGTATTAAAGATGGAAAATGAAGCACAAACATGATGGGATATACAAACATCATCTTCAGTCTCAAGGATGACTGAAAATGTATTATATCATCATCATTATATATGCATCATCATCGTCATCGTCATCCCGGCTCTTTTTCTCGCCCTACATTTGGGTGAGGCATGGTCCAGAAAATAAGGAAAAGGAAAAAAATGATAGATGGACTAATGAACATCATGCCCGGTGAAATGGGCCTCACACTCATCCACTCATTATTCAGGCTCCAGGAATCATGACTATACCACACAGGCACAACCATTTCGACACATGCAGTATATCCTTCATAATGTCTACCATCCAGGGTCAATCCAGTAACTACCAAGATATAAATGGAATGTCAATCCTTTGTCATACAGTCCCTTATACAAAATTCAAACAACTCAGTTCCACATCAGTGCCCTCCTCCCCCAAGAACCTCCATGCTTAACTTTCTCATTCTCATTTACCGTATCTATTTTCTCCTTCTGTCACACCTCCTCCCACCTCTAAACTTACTCACATATACCTTTTCACCGCCTTATTTATACTAATTCTCTTTCCGCATCACTGTACTAACTAAACAAATTCTCTTCAACTCTACGCAGATCTTACTTCATAGATTTCACAATATTATTTTATTCTATCATCTCTCCGCACATCACACACATTTCTCGATAACGTCATCTCCAGTGCTTTTAACACTTGATTTTCTCTCATACCACACAGATATCTCTTTCCCATATGCCAATGTCAGCACTAAAACTTACAGCCCTCTTGTAGTTTCCAAAATCAGATCACTTTCGAATTAAGGCCTTCATAGCAATAGTCAGTTTTCTTCCAGGTACCACACGTTATTTTTTCACTTCTTTGCACATTTACCAATGTTTTTCTGCCATGCCGCCCCGGTACTTAAATTCTCTCACCAATTCAAATATATCTCCTTTCACCAGAACATCTCACTGCAAATCACCTTCTTTCCTACGAACATACAAACATAGGGTCTATCTCTCAAAGAAACAAAGCTATAAGAAAAAATTCGCATTCGACCTTCATGTTGACCTTGAAAAAATATCACAGATCTAATCCGACATCACATAGACACCCCGGATATAACTTCCCGTATGCGTTCCGTACAAACACAGGGTATGTCTCTTATAGAAACAAAGATATAAGAGAAAACTGACATTCGACCTTCAAGATGACCTTGACGGAAAGGTTGCATGTCAAATCTGACATGATATTTATCTATAATGACTTCCTATATAAGTTTATCACAACTTGTAAACATAACTGTTAAAGTAAAGGAGATATAAAGAATTTAAAGTTTCAGTAATGGAAAACTGGTCGTCAGCCGGCATCTTGGATTTTTTCAAAATTTCGAAAAGACAGGCATTACCCTGTATGGCCCTACAGACAAAATATGAGAAAATTTCAACAAATGGAACGGAGAAAGGACGTACGAACTAACAGACGTACGGACGGACGGACATGACCTAACCTAAGATTCTATTTCGTGAGAAACGACGTGGAATAACAGAGATGGGAATCTCCCAAGGCGCTATGTTTTTAAACAACTTGTCACAGTTACCGAGGTCCACACCAAGGAAGTGGCGGCGAACGGCAAGTGACCGACGAACCTCCCGTATCGATGGTGGTGTTGACACAGGGGACGATACTGGCCACATTGCCGATATAACTTTTATTACGGTTCTGAAGCCGTAAAATAAATGCAGATGGGTCCTTGGAATAGGGCGGGGAGACACATTCGTCTCCACTTCCATATGAGATACACGCGTACACCAGAGGGCTCCAAGACACATTCACAAACATTAAATTCTGCAACACATCCAACCTCCTCAGTGTGGCACCAGCTGGCCACCCATACACCTGTGATCCATAGTCAAGCTCAGATCTAATGAGCTGTACAGCATTAATAATGATTTCCTGTCGGCTCCCCTAGCAGTACCCGACAGGTACCTTAGGACACTTAATGGTTTATCAGAAAGAGAAATTAAATTATTAACACGCTAAGCGAAGTTTAAATTCGTTTAAAATATAAGGAACCGAATTTGACAGACTTTTGAAAAGGAACCGGCAGATCATCCAAAATTAAATTCGTCAGGGACGTTACGGATGGTAAAACCTACAGCGGTAAGCTTATAAGTGGAAAACTTTAATCCACACTGCAAGGCCCACTGGTGAACAGAAGCAAGGACGGCTTGAATAAGCCCAGTCGAAAATTGTGCATTATGGGATGTCATAATATGCTGAGACTACTTACTCTCCAGAGTAACTAAATTATGCAATATCTGCAATCACCGCAACTTCTACTATCACCATAATTCGCAGTCCACAGCAACTGTAACACAGGGTTCTCTAATTCAGCCACAAATCCCATTTTGGTGGTGATGAGGGGTGAAGCTGTGGTGCTGTGGTGGGAGCCAGGGACAGACCTGACCACACAGTACCACCTCAACCTTTACCAGCTTCAGTACAAGCCGCAGCTCTTTTTACGTTGCGTTTTGTTGCTATGACCAGCTTACCAGAATCAAAAGTGCCTAGCGTGATATTTTTGTTGTTCAGATAACAAACTAAGGGCATTAAGCTACACAGTGTTTCATTCTTCAGTCGCGATCGTTGACAAGTCTATAAAGTATACTGTGCTAATGTATCTTTCCACAGGTACATTTGAGTGAGGCAAGGATACCGGGGTACTTATTACCATTCTCAGGTGTGATTAACACTGGAGATTAGCAACATTATATTTGTTTCCTGAATAAAATCCTCTGACGTTAACCAGCAGCGAGCCGATAAACATCAACCGTAGCAATTATTGGGTTGACAGTGATGGCAATTCCGCCTAAAATAAAGAACCAGAAAAACATCATACATTGTAGGCTAATTCTCAGTAACCACGTACATTACCACATTAACAAAGAAAGAACTTGCAGAATTCTTACCTTCACTTAGTGTATTCTTCAGTTATTTTAGCTAAAGTTGAACTGGTAACTCATGACGTTGTGCTCTCCACACAGATCTACACATCTTGTACAGTGCTTGACTGGCAGGTAGGTTACTTCACGGAGCTTCCTGTAAAATTATACTTACTTTATTATTCATGTAAAATTGTGCAAACTAAGGTAAGATACTTGATTTTGCCATGAGTCTTATTATATTAAAATAACACAACATGCTACAACACTCCTTAATATTCTCTGTATTTCTAATTTATATAATACCTACTGAGTGTCTTGGACTACCGAATATTAGCATTGGTAATGAATAAAATAAAGCGAAAAATTCCCAGTTATTTACGGGACCCATGGGTTGTTGCTGACAGGCGTGGCGTCCAGTGTCATTTATCCGTTATTTGTGTTAATCGCTTGTACTCCGAGCGCAAATATTTTTGAGTACCGTATTCAACAGAGAACAGGAGATAGAATTTTCCATTTTAAGTATCTGTAGGAGACTGCTGGATTCTAAAGATGTGAATGTTCATTAGAAAAATTTTAATGAGCAATTATTCCAACACGTATGTTCACTACTAAAAATTTCTAATTACTCTAGAATATGAACAAATACCCTCCCAAATCCCCAGTTCCCCTAAATATATGTTTACCCTAAAATGTATCTCGAAGAAGGTTTAATTCCCCTAAAATGAAGTATATTAACCTAATGTGGAAACACTGCGTTACCTGTCCATGCCACCTGACAGCTGGCAAGGACTGCTGGGGGGGGGAGGGGGACCTTTTTAGGCCTTTTTTATGTATCGTACCCCAAGCAGCCCTGTGTGTGTCAGTCTCTCTCTCGCTCTCTCTCAGTGTCCGTCTTAAGCTTTCTCTTTTCCTGCTGCCTCCAGTAAAATTAATGGATTAAGTTACTTTTTACTGTAGTTTAGCACTTTACATAAGACTATATTAAGGAACTAATTTTCGTAGTTTTGCATGGAACATAAAATTATGTAACAAGAATGACGAAGTCTCTTCAAATATACCATTTAAAATTCGGCAATATAATTTGTACAGTCGTTACCTGGCCCCAATAATGAGGGAAGTAGTGGAACTCGTGCCAACTCTTCTTAACAAATCTTACAATCTCGCCAATTACAAAATGTCTAATTAATGTATGTTATGTTCTTCAGTGCAGTGTCCTACTGCAAAATCGACAGTTGTATATTAATGACACAATTTCTTGAGTATGTATAAGGAAGCAAGTCTTGAAGATAATCGCACTACTGATTTATTATTTGCTTTTTTGTACTGTTTTTTCTTTTCCCCCTCAGTGATGTGGCAGTTTTCCAGGTTTTCTCATCCTTAGGTCATGGCTAAGATTAAGCATCTCACAGACATTATATTGGGTCGGAAACGTTTCATATTTCCTTGTCTTCAAAGTGCCTTGCGTAAGTGCTGAATGGCTGAAAACAGGAAACTAGGACTATGTATAAATTCGCCCTCCATATACAGTATATGAAATCACTTATATGAAAAACGTGAATTTTTGCAATGTGTTTGTTAATTACTCTATGATCATTAGAGAAGTGAAGATTGCCAAGCATTTGTTAATTAACGTGTGATTATCATAAAGTTCCTTTTTTCCCCAATGCATTGGTTAATCAGCGTATTAGACAATGCTAACATCACATTATTGTTTTGTACGATGTCATTTCATATTCTTAAAGCTGGAAATAAATAACTTTCTATATGAAACTGTACACACTATCCATATCCAGAAAACTCAAAATTACCTTCCATACTTAACTCCTTTAATGGGATGGCGTATTGGATATTTCGTTCTTGCTGTCTTCATACGATTCGATTCCACTTAGGGAGATACATCAGCTTGTGAAAGGGTTAATTGAGACTGTTCCAAGCCTCGATATTACAAACAATCTCTTACTTCGAAATGACATGAATAAACTGCGAAATACGTCACCGGTCTCAACAGATTAGGAATATATGAAAAAAAAAAAAAAATCTTTCTATAACTGAGAGTGTGAGAAAAATAAATATATACCAGTTCAGCTTCCACATATACGAAATAAAGAAAGTACGTGTAAAAATTTGTGGATGCAAGTCAGTGTATAATTTCCATAGTACGTGGATGATGAAAATTTGTCAGGAAAAACAACAGCAACGACAACCTACTTTTTCTGTTTACATCCGTACTTGGAAAATTAGTGAATATAGAGCAAACTACCTTCCACGTTAATTTAAAAAAATATTAACCAAATCGCCTTCCATTTCAATTAAACATTAAAACAAAGGAAGGTTTAATTCCACCTTTCATTGTCACGAAATTACAAGAAATAATTAAAAGAAAAAATTACTCATAAACCAATAACAAGCAAAATATATAACCAATTAAGCTTTCCACATTTACGAGGCTATGGGAAAAACAAACATTAACCAGACTACCTTCTATTAATGCAAAAGATAAAACAATAAGTATATCCTAAAATGCTTTACACGAAAATGATAAGGGAAACTATTGAACTGTGGGCGGGAATGCGAGAGTCGAATTTAGGAGAGGGTATTAGCGAGGAAAACAGCCGATCATAAAACTGCGCAGCGGTCGTATTGGATTATCGCATCACTGCAGTATTGATATTGGGATTAACCCCACCAGTACGAGAGGTGCCTCATGGCCCGCTCGTATCCAATGATGTAGCCCTTATTTTTTAATCTATTTATCTATTTTTATATCTGTTACTTTCAGAGGGTTTCATTCCACTTGAGACAGACATTTATAACTGGAGGGCTCAGATATGCCCTTAACTCCTTAAATAACAGGAATATTCCCAAGTTAAATAAAACCTCGTGCAGGTAGCGACAGTGACAGCAATCGGACTAGCGAAGTTAATCCTTTCACTAAAATATTGCCTTTTATACTTTCTTCGTGCTACACTCGTGTGATTTATACAACTCTGGGGCAGCCTTTTGCAGTGAAGGGGTTAGAAATGGTCTGCATTAAAAAAGTCTACTTGAAGCCTCCTCAAAATTAAATAAAATCGTCAGGCGTAAACAAGAATAAAAGGAAAAAGCCGTCACTCAGTTGAAGCGGTTAAAATGAACCAACTCGTCAGATGGAAACAGGAAGATAAATGGAAAAGGCAGAAGTATAATATAAATATGATAACTTGCAGTGCCTTCCTAGAGGTTTCATAGGTATCACTAAATTATGTATAAGATTCAGTGCCGTTAACCTGACCTCTTCAATCCAGCGATGTGACCAATGAATGTTACATCTAGCCATACCTATTCAAGAAGTCTCATGAGTTAAAACATACAATCGTCTAATGACAGGTCCAAGAAAGTAGAGAATAAGTCATCTGAATGAAGGGGATTAGCAATTGTTTAGAGTATGACATGCCGGAAATTAACTGTGGATATAATGTGAAGTATGAACACTCAGGCTCTTATGACTCACTGGTAGCAGAATAAAACTGGAGTTACGTGGAACAGAATACTTGCGTTGGCTTGACTAGCAGAGGGTTCATGAAAATATGTACTTTTTACGCCCATATGACTTACTTGTCACTGTACAAAATCGTCTGAGGTTAGCAGCAGGAATAGAAAACTAGAAGTGTAACTCGAGAGGATTATACTCTTATTTTGTGTTTGTTAAGTCTCAACGCTGGATGTCAGATGGATATAATCTTCTAACGTTAGTCGGAATAGTATACAACAGCTGATCTGAATTATGGCTTCCTAGCACCAGGTATCAAAAACCATATGGCACTACAACAGGTATCAACGACATGTGGCACTAATTCAGAGTAATGATATACGAGTAACAATGGAAAGGAAACGGGACAGGAGACGAAGAAAAGGTTTTAGCATAGAGATGGTCTTAGCGTAGAAGTGGCCTTGGCGTTGAAGTGGTCTTGACGATGAAGCGGCTTGGCGATGAAGTGGTTTGACTGGTCAGTTGGCTGAAAGGCTTGACCCAAAATGGAAGAGTGGACGCCAATGGGAGGTCCTTAAATTTTTTATGTCATTAAACCAAATGTCTGACCTGATAGGAGATGAAAGAAAATAAAGACCGGAAGTAACACAGAAATATCAAGAAGAGAGCTAGGACACGGGAGAAGCAGAGGACAGCAAGGAAATAAAGCTCGGAGACAAAAATACCCTTATCAGTCGCCTTTCACGACATGCAGGAATACTAGAGGAGTATTCTGTCCTCCCCTCCCCAGAAGGAAATAGAATACTGGAGTTTTCCCGACCATGGGAGAATGTAAATGAATACCTGTCGAATGTCACTTGAATCATTAAACTCCTTTTCTTCTCTGATCATTGAAATTTAAACTACGCAAGAGTTGCATGTGGAGTGGCAACTTTCATAACTGAAAAACGATGCTTTGCGAAGGACTTTGTTACAGATCCAGTATAAACCTTACTTCCTATACAAGTCTCTTGCCTGACACCATATCCTGTAAGCTGTCGCCTAGGCAGAAGGATTCACAGTTGTTTCTCTTCCTACTCAACAACGATTCCCTTTGACCTTCCGTCTCAGTCTCCCTCTCCTCCTAACCACCTCGCCACTCTCCTAGTCAATATTTCACTCCTACGCAAGTAAGGGATCAATATAATTTCAGTTCGCTCCGTTTATGGTTTTTTTTTTTTTTTATACTATTATGGAAATGATCGTCTATTTTACTTTTTTTTTTCCTATTACTGAGGAATAAAATAAAATTAATGACAAACGTTCAACGACTGAAATGACATTTCAATTTACTTGCAGTACTGATTATATTAAACGAAAAGTAAGAGGCAAAGCGTTTAGCAGCTTTAGCTTATTCATTACAGGTGGTTGTCTATTTCCAATATACCTGTCTTTCATCGACCACTTTGCCTCAAACTAATTAAACCACTGGTATATGCGTTTCTGTGGTACTGTTTTTGTTACGATGTGCTTGAGCCAGCAAGACACAAGAACCTCAATCTCATATTATTCGTATCTAGGGTGAAAACTGGGTATTTTATAACAAAACCCTGAAAGAAGAACAAACGATCGCCCAGTAGTGGCTGTGGCGGACGGAGGACGGGGGGCTAAAATGCCTGACTCTCCAGCCTAGGTCACCCTAGTTATAAGGTATCTCAGTCCTTCATGTGCTCAGTTCTGGAACTGTCTCGTTGTGTTTAGCCTTTATCTTTGTAACTCAAGTTTCTGTGACTCACTTTCAGCTTAATAAAATCGTCTTACGGCGGGAACAGAATACTAGTGTTAAAGGCAATTTTCCATCCAACTGGATAAAAACTGATTTTCAATTTTGCCCTCTGTTTAGATATTCTCGATTTTTTTCCCAGCCTACGAGGCATTCAGTTTAATTTTTACCTGCGGCGAAGCCGATAGGTTTATAAGTGGTACAACTGAGGGATCTTTTTCTTTTTTTTTCTCTCCTTCAAGGAAAGTTCGAATATCTGCTCCTGGACAGCTCTGAATGATGTTCTCATGAAATACGAAGTTGCTCAGTTCAGCTGAAATCCTGAGCTGATTTAACATGTGAGATGTTGCTTAAACTGACTATTAGGCGATTTTCAGTTTCGGCTATAATGAGGTATTTTAACGACATATGAAATATAAAGTCTCACAGCTTGAAATTTTGAGTTGATTTGAAATGTCAACTGTTGCATTAGCTGATGCATCAGCTGATATTTTACCAGTTTTCAATTTTGACCGTAAGGAGGCTTTTTAATAAAACAATTTAACATATTTTAAGAGTTTCAAAGACAGAAACTTATTAAATTTGGCTGCAATAGTTTCGCCGCAGGCCTATGAAGATAACCTCTTCTTGTTTGCAGGTGTGAACATTGCTCAACTTGGAGCATACATAACATCTTTTTGAAATTATCTAGTTTATGGCACAAAGTTTAGTTTAATCAAGAACAATATTCTAGTACCAGTTACGAGCACGTCACGATGACGATAATAGAAACAGATTCAGTTCTTAAAATCAGCTAGACCCCTTCAACCCAGACAAATAATGTGATGCCTAAAATATAATGTAAAAGATGTAGTCTGACTGAAGGGGTGAATCACACATGTTTTATCCTTCTAGATCGTTCAGAAAGAATCTTATCTGTTTGGGAGTTCTATACGAAGTGCATATAAAGAAAAAAAAAGATGCTGATGGGTAAGCCTGTGAGATAAAGCCAGGTCTTGGGCTGAATGATTTGTGGGTGAATCTGTGACTCATTTTACTGGATATGCTGTTGATAATTTTCACACTTGTACTTTCTCGATACTGTTTCTCGATTCTGCTCCAACCCATCCTTAGGTAAGAACCATAATGATGATGATGATGATGATGATGATGATGATGATGATTATGGTATATTTTAATGCTGCAGCAGCGCAGATATTTGTAAGAACATTATTTTTCACCGACTAGGTTTCCCGCACTATGGACTCGAGCCACGGAGTTAAGGAGTAATCCCTCTTGCAAACGATTAAATCCTTCTTGCGAACAATGGTGCCCCGTGTAGGTCTGCGTTGAGCCTTTTACACTTGAACAACAAGCTTATTTTGTGAAAATATTACATAATGAACATGACGATCCACAGAATACAAAACTTAGTCGGCAATGAAGAATTAGGATACTTCTTTGTGGAAAAATTACGGCATATCATTCCTTTCTCCTGAGATCGCTGATATATTTATTCAGTAGATGGTGTTCTGTGTAAACGAGTAAAAATAATGATAACCATGAATGAAAAGAATTTATAATCATATGGAACAACGGAGGCAATTTTCTTTTCACGAAAACTGATATGTAAATAGTAGTCATTTTTAAAAAAAAAAAAAGATACTAATAAACACATTCAAACTTAAACCGCTTGGCTGACTAGAAAAATTTTCTTTAAACCAAACCCGTACATGTAAGCCATGCCTTGAAATGCAGTAAGCAATCTTGACAAATGCGTAAAAAATGTAGAGTCGGTATGAAATATGAGCTCCGAATGACTATTAATTTTCTGAAGCCAAGAACAAGTGAGATTATATGCGGATTTTGATGTTTAAATCTACATTTTTAAAACATTCCTTAACTTTTGAGAGAAGAAAAGTAAGATGTCCAATGGAAGTTTTAATATTTTCTGGTTCGATACATCCGGTTACTCCAGTTCTTCCTCCGGTTTTCTGCGTTTGCCAATTTAGTGCAGTTACTAAGGTCTATGTTTTTCTGCTTGTTTTTTAGTTGCCCTGTTCCTACCCTACCGAGCCCATTAATAATAGTGGAAAGAGTTAGCATGATGATAGAAGTCAACATTATTCTGATTTTCCTTTTTTTATTTTGTAGGTTTCATTGCTAGTTATTTAGCTTTTTGTTTAAGATTTCCTCGCATTAGTTTTTGCTGTTGTCAGACAAAACGTGCACCTTACTGTTTCGAATTATTAGCAGTAAAAAATGATGCAATGATGCAGTTAAACAGAACTCGGCCCGGTATGAACATTTTTTTGTGATTAACGTCAGAGATATTCCTTCAAGATGATTTGCCTTGTTTCAGCTGCACCGCAAGGTCGAATTCGTATTTCAGATGACCATGTATTCAAATATCACAGAGGATATTCTAACACATGGCACATTACCTATAATCTTTTTACTTTAGCTTGGCCTAAAATTATTATCTCTCCGTCTTCACTGCTGAGCTGTAACAAGAGATTAAGAAGAGAATATGGTGGTAGTCACGACTTGTCATGAAATGGATGTACAGCCGTGGCACTGTCTTTTTCTGCTACCGAGTTACATTGAGTGACTTGCAAATGAAGAAACACCCCAAACATTTACCAGGTTAGATTATAACTCCAGATGGCACCCAGAGATCACATGAAGTGACATTCTGACTGGCTGATTATAGTGACTGTTCCTGACAGTTAAAACATCTAAATAAAATAAGTCTTATTAAACTTTACTTCTGTACCGGAGGAATGAATTAACACTCAGGCTCCTGTGACTCACTCTGGCTGAGTAAAACTGACTGAAGATAGCTGGATTAATATACTTGAATTGCCAGTCCACGAAATTATTATTGTTAACAGTAGAGTATCATCATACTGTTTCCTATGATGCAATCTGAGCTACGTGAAATCGTCTGGCGTTAGCTGGTGTAGACTACAAAAATTTTCAGGACCATCAGTGGGTTAAAAAGAAAGACCATGCATTTCACACAAAAATGTCAATATTCTCTGAGATCAATATATTATCAGCTGCAGAAAATGCCCAAATTGCAGTCTTCGATAGTTGTCAGATCACTGTATATTTTACGCAAGTTTATTTGGCGGAGGGTTTGGTCCTGCTGCAGAAAACTTTCTGTAACTCAACAGCTGAATAAAACAATCCTATGGCTCTATTTTCTTTTCTTGAACAGAACCATATTCTCGCGTCAATATCTTGTTACGGCTCACGAATCAAAATGACGAAATTTCAGTTTTACGTCAAGATAAAATGGACAGAGTACAGTAATTCCACAACATTCCCTACACACCCAACCGCCCTGCAGCCCATATGAACCTTAATGAATTTTTTATCCTCTCAGTTTATTAATTGATCTCATATGTTATGTACTAAACAGCCGCCACACAAACTGGCATCCGATGGAATGCTGTACTGTAATATCTTATGACCAGAGTATTTGTTCGAGTTCTGATTAGAGGGAAAAAATTTTATTTGCAGTCATAAAGTAATGGCTACTTATTGTTGTTGCTCTATCACTGTCTGCCTGCCCAAACAAACCCATCGTTCAATCAAGCAGTTGCCTTGGGCAGACGGCGCTTCGCCAGGGTCAAAACGGGCCCTTCAACATGGTGAGGTGCAGGGAAAATGGAGGAGTCATGGCTCTCAAGACGATGAGCTGCGTATAGGAGATTACGTATGAGCAGCAGTCTCAGCCCGGACTCTGACTACTTGGTAAATGTAGCTGGCTTCCCTGCCTGGGTGGGCTGTGTAAGGCCAGCTATCGGGCCGTGGCCACGCACCCTTCCCACGGATGTACATACCAACTCGGAATATGCTAATCGTCCACCTAGTACATTTTTGACTGGCTAACGAGTGTAACACATTGCCCAAGGGTGACCCAAGACAATGCAGGGCAGGGGCGTTCATCTTCCCCAAGCCGGGCACATGCTCCTACCGATACCCGTAGCAACGTCTAGTAAATGAACAATAATAAAAAAACACTTACATCTAAGTCAAAGCAACTCTAAAGTAATACATGCTCAGCTGCTCAGTTAGTTCGAAAACAGCATTCCTAATTAGTTAGAAAAGAGCATTGGTCTCTGGATAACAAACAATCACTTGTTCTCTTTGGACAACCGACTCACAATAAATAAATAAATAAATAAAATCTATTAATAAGTACATAAATAAATGAATAATCAACGGGTACCTAAAACGATAATTAAAAAGATACAAACCCTCAAGGTTAAACACAACATGGGAGCGATCTTGGAAACTTTTCAAAGTTTATGAAACATGAAAACTTGAAGTTCAGTTTTTAAAGGACTGATGAGAATGATTTTCAAATTACACTCTGTATACAGAAGATAAAAAATTTCGTCAACAAGGTGAACAAAACCGTATAAAGACTCATTAACAAACAAGAACGAAGCCATTCTAACAGCCCCTCGTTATATCTTGACAATGAGGCTCTGTTTAGCGTCTTCTTATTCAATTATTCCCTCTGCAAACACACACACACACACACACACACACACACACATACATACACTTACGAAATGGCAGTGAAAGAGAAGGTGCAAATATGGCATGAAAGGAGGAAGACGCATAGTTCTTGTCATAAAAGTTGACATAAAATATTGGCAGGCATTATAATGATCAATATAGGCAAAAAATTTAACTTTGTCATGGAAACAGAAAAAGAAAGTTTAATTCTTTATTTATTTATATCTTTCGAGTGACTTCGAGCTGCAGGGTTTGATAAAGTCCTCATTAACTTCTGTATTACAAGAGGTCTATTCCCAGATAATAATAATAATAATAATAATAAATCCGACTGAATATGATAAATGCTCCTTATTAATTCCTTCAGCCTGATGACGCATTTTTTCCTTTGTTCTTGGTACTTCCTGAATTATAATTAAATTTGGGGAGACGTTTCTCTATGAAAGAGTTAAAACAATCCCCATTATCTCCACGTTAACAGCCCTCTAGAAATGCAATTACAAACATTATGTGGTAGGAAGAATGTAGCTACTGAACATAATTACGGAGATGAACTTAAAACATAGCGTTAATATTTTGTTTTGCATTTTCCTAGCCTCCTAACTCTCCCGGCCCTCCCCCCCCAAAACAAAAAAGTTGGAAAATAACACACAAGGACACGTAAATATAGTTTGACAGCGAGG
>JAGKTI010002087.1:0-10000 GCA_018397915.1 Birgus latro
TTATTTTCAGTGCTTAAGTTTTTACCCACCCCACTTGTTTACAGGAAAAGAGTGATGATGATGATGATGATGATGATGATAATGATGGTGAGGAGAAGGAGGACGATGACGATGCTTATACATTCCCTGCCTTTTCTAGGATAATACGTAAAGTCAGAGTGAAGGAGGGCAAGAGGACCCGACAAGACCCGACCCAGCCGCCGACATCAATCAACCAGACGGGAGAGCAACTCGACACTGGAGGCGGCGAGGCGAGATGAAGGAGGTCGAGAGGGCGAGACCTGAGGGTGATGCAGGCGCTGGTGGTGGAGGGGGTGAAGGGAGGGGAAGTGATGGGGAGGACGTGACCAAGGGAGGGGTGAAAGCAGCCCTCTAGCATTGTGGAAGGGGAGTAAAAACCACGACCATAAACTTAGGCCCCCCTCCCCACACACACCTCTTCTGCATCTCACCTGCACGCTTAATGAGCTGTGTAGGTAACTCAGGTGTTCTCTCACTCTTCAAAGTGTATAGCTGGGGAGGAAAAAATATCGTCAAACATTTACCCTCTCCTCGCTATCCACTATTGGTTGATATTCCCAAGCTCAGAGAGAGGGTTAGTATGTTTCTCTATCCATGTATGATTTTTCTGATTCAGTGAATGTAGGGAGAAAGTGACGAACATGTCCTAAGTGTGAAGCAGGGGCAGTGAAAAAGTAGGTCAATTTTTGCCTCCGACTGTCATGCTTTCACTAAAACACGCCCCAATTAACACAGTGGTTGTAGTCGCGAAGCCTCTATTGCCGCACAAACCTAGGTCATCAGTACCCCATGATTTCACGTCCCTATCTTAAACACCTGAATGAGGAAAGATAAAGCAAGACTCACACCTGACAATTTCTAAGGCACCTGGCGAAGATGGAACGTTCCTGGCTTCTTTATGTCATACCTAACTGCCCTCTGTGCTATGGGATGCAGGCTATTCAGATATAAAAATGATACAACCTTGAGTAAACTGAAGAGGAAAATGTTGAAAATATTTACGACTTAATAAACCAAGGTAAATTGCTGCAGGTACCACTTCAATTATTAATGTTCTTTCACCTTGCCCCAAATTTTCATCCCTTTGCAGCTTATTTCTCACAGTTCAGTCGAATAACAGCAAAGTACAAAGGCTCTACATCCATTCCATATCACTGCTTTTTGACTAGCATCATACTCTTTTAATCTCTTGTTACAACTCAGCATTCAGGATAGAGAGATGGAAATTTTTGGCAAAGTTACAGTGAAAAGAATATAGTATCAGCATTCAAGAGAGAGCGATGGCAATATTAGGTCAAGTTATAGGAGAAACACCACAGCATCAGCATTCACCATAGAGAAGTGGCAATTTCAGGCCGAGTTAAAGTAAGAACAATATATCAACAACACTCACCTACGCTCCACTCCACTACTCCACACCATTCATCCACTCCACACCCTTCAAACCTCAGGAACGCCAGTGTGCCAGTAAAGTGAACCCTAAGAAAGAAAACACACACAGATTAGAGTTTCAAATTATAGTCTTAAATAATTTATACATTATTAGTAGTCATAAATTCACAGATTTTTGCACCTTACACTTCATCAGGCCAATCTTCACCCGTTCAGTACGATAACCTACATTTTTTTTTTATTCTTGTTACCTCCAGACAATTTTCCTATCTCTAGGGGAGCCATCTGCAGTGACTGGGTTCCCAACAGTCCCCATTATCGCTTCCACAACCTCATTTCTCTTTCTAGGCTGAATAATATCGTCAGAAGGTAGCAAGAATAAAACAGTTCCCTGTCCCCTCAAAAGGAGGATGGTGAACTGCAGAAGACTGACTTGAGCCTGTACTCCACTGGGTTCACGTTTCACATGCATGAACCTGGAGCTAAAACAACAACTACTACTACTACTACTTTTACTACTACAACAACTACTACTACTACTTTTACTACTACAACTACTACTACTTGCGGTAATCCAGGTAGAAGGGTGTTACTGAACTTGTCTGTACTCGTAATATTTTCCTCATCTTCAAGCCTTTTAAACATAATACAAAGACAAAAACTCATACAATACAGAAATACGATACAAAACTACAGTTATCCTTACTAAGACGATGGTCATAATTTTGCTTAACCCTCTCATCGTTGGGACAAATCTAATAATCTATTGTAACTTATGACAGACGAGTTTATGCAGATAATACTGAGTCACAGGAGCCTTAGTGTCAAGTTCTCATTAGTTTACAAATCGATATTTTTTATAGGGAAATAAATATAAATATCACCCCTCTAGAAAATGCAGTAAGAAGTAAAGTAATATTTTCACCTCTCCCTATCAATCTCTTTCTCCCTGTTCCATCAATCATGTCTCTCCCATCCCTCTCCCTTTTATCATCTCTCCTTCCCTTCCCTCCTCCCTTGATTATCAACCCCTGCCATCCCTTCTCCGTTGTCATTTCCTCCCCATCCCTCCTTTTCCTCCAACCATCTCTCTTCTCCTATCCATCACTCCTCTTCTTCCCTCCTCTTCCTCCTGTCATTTCTTTTCTCTCCTCCATTACTCCTCTTCTTCCTTCATCTTCTCCTACCATCTCTCTTCTCCCCTCCATCACTTCTCTTCTTCCCTCTTCCCTTTATTACTTCCTTCCCAATTTTAACCTATCATCTTTTGCCTCTTTCCCCCTCCTTTATCAGTTCTTTTATTCCCTGTCCTTCCTTTCACTGTTACCTTACCCTTTCCTTCCTCCGTCATCTGTTATTTCTCCCTTCTCTCTCTCTCTCTCTCTCCGTATCTGCACCTCTCACTCGCTATCACCCTACTCATCTGAGAGGCCCCAAGCCATTCATCACAGCGCCTCCCCATACATCACCCTAGCACGACCCATATCACCTCTCACGCCCCTCATCCCCCACCACTACCCCCCACCAATATCATCTCTCCCTCACCTCTCACTCACCACCCCCATCAATACTATCTCTTCCCCACCCTCCCTCACCCTCCTCCACCACCACCATATATCCCTCACTCCTCATTCCCCCTCCCCCTCATCACCCTACCAGTACCACCTCCCTCACTCACCCTCCCCCCAGCACCCCTCACCAATACTGCCTCCCCCTCACTATCACCCTCTAACTCACACCGCCTCTCCCGTCCCTCACAGTCACTTCTCCGTCAATGTCTGTCACTAACACCTTCCCTTCTGTCCATTTATCATTATCGCCTCTATTTCTGTCTTACTATCATTATCAGTTCCCTCTCTGTCTCCTTTATCACCATCACCTCTTCCACACACACACACACACACACACACACACACACACCTTTCCCTCTTGATCACCTTTCCTCACCACTTCCCCTCTCCCAGCCCACATTCCACTGCACCTCTCCCTTTCTTCCTCTCCCCCCACCCAACTATCTACGCCATCTCTCCCTCACTACCATCCCCTCATCCCCAGCATCACCATCACCTCACCCTTACTACTCCTTCCCCCCTACCCCCTTCTACACACTTTCATCCATTTTCTTCCTCTCTGTCTCTTACAATTTCTTCAAAGCGAAGGATATCCACGCTCTCAAAATACCAGTAAGTACATTTAACCTCCCTATTATCGATCGAATCTTTTTATCAGGATCTGAGATTTCAAATATCCATCGTTTTAACAGCAACGAGCCTTACTCTGCAGCGACACACAAGGCAAAAAAATATATATATATTCACATCCGGTGGCAGCCCGTTCTAATATCCCATTCTAGTGTTAATCTATTTTCAACTCAGCACTGAAGATGGAGAGGTGTCAACATTAGGCCATGTTAAAAAAAAAAAAAAAGTATATCTAATATTTCAATCCTCTAATAGGCAGTGAAAAGTATCAATGAAAACTTAAACCAAGCCCATTCCCCTCGCCATTCGTGACCATCAACCCTCGGACTCCCTCTGACATGAAAGGTAGTTGTATTGTCTATTCGGCCACGGAGCTACGGGAAATAGTCATCAAAAGGACGAAAATCTTCACCAAACCTAAGCTGGACGAAATGCAGGTAGGCTAGTCAGAGGGACGAATTGTAGGCTAGTCACAGAGAGAGGAAATACCCACAGAAACTTAAGCCATAACCATCGCTCTCTCGCTCCTCCTTCCCCCTGCGCTCTTCGTGCCCACTCCACTAACTCAGGACCTCCCTCGCCTCCCTTGCAACTGTGGAAATGATCAGGGAACGCCGTCTGCTAATGGCCGCGTCTCTCGATGTATATGCTGCGGTGAGGTCAGGAATTGGGCGGGGATGATGCTACTTCTTATCCCTTAAATCTTCTAGCTACTGAATTTAATCGTCTGAGGTTATACTTTTCTTTCCACTGGTGCTATTTCGAGGTGTTGTGAATACTGACGGGTTATTCAATTTAACAAAACTACCACCAGGCTACCTAATTCACGTTTTGAGAGTCTTTTCGAAATGAGGGGGGTACATAAATCCCTTAGCAAACCCTTCACTACGAGACCTCCATCCTTACTTGAATAATAAGGAAATAGCAAGAAAAAAATGAATAGAGTCTGAAGGGGTTTATCGTCTACTGCCTGATGCCGTGCCTTGTGAGAAGAGGCCTCGGAAAAAAAAAAAAAGGACAAGTGTTTTATTAAGATCAGTGGTTCAAAGGAGTTTAATTATGAGGGTTGGTTTTTTTTTTCTTCACATAATGCAGCTCAGGGAAGAGGAACTGGCCACTCATCTTCAAAGCCTGGAGTCAGTAGCCTAGCCCAGAGCCCCTACACTCCTAATGAGGCAGTACTGGACTGGATGATGGACAGATGGATTATAACGATAGTAATTAAATGAGGAAAGCACCCCGCCCATAGCTGTGGTATAGAATTAATTACCTCCTAAAAAAGAGAGGGGTGGTTAAAAATTACCATATTGTTTACAGTATTACCTTAAATCATAACTCTCCATCGCTACTTAATTTCGCCATATAAAGTCCGGCATCTAGAGTTACCTTAAACCAATGGTATAGGACTAATTATCTCCTAAAAAGAGATGTTTAAAAAGTTTGATTTTCACCTTAAATTCGCAATGCATGTAGAGTCCCATTTTCTTTCGTTCAGACACATCATAAAACACAGGCTCGTAACTAACTTTTCTTTTATTCCTTTCCAGATGTTTAATGAGAAAAACGTATCTTCGAGAGTTTATCCTATTTTTACAGTTCTCCATAAATATTTTTGTCTCGCCCTTACAGACTCAGCCCAAGTCCTCATCAAACAAGTGCACGGAGACGAACTGGCAGCGTCTACCAAAGGTCCAAGTTAGAACCATTTGCAGAGTCAAGAGTATATACAGAGAGAGAACCAGCCATGTAGAGAGAGAACCAGCCATGTGGAGAGAGAACCAGCCATGTAGAGAGAGAACCAGCCATGTGGAGAGAGAACCAGCCATGTGGAGAGAGAACCAGCCCTTCCATCCCCAGCTCTATGGCCACTGCGGGGGTACTCCAGAAACTCCTGCCGTTCTACTCTCTCTAATTACTCCATCTTGCACTGTTACTCTACACCCAGTACCGCATTGCCTTCTCAAGTTTGCTGTCTGAAAAGCTAACACTGAGCTTTTGGTCACTCGTACAACTACTCTGGGCTACTAAATAAAAATGAGAAAGAGAGAGTGAGAGAAAAAAAAAAATCTACCTTCGTCTACTTGTATCACCTCCCAGTTTTTGCATAACCACCTCTATCATCATTTCTTCTGCATCATTTCCTTCTATCACATCCATTCAGTTTCTCTATCACTGTCTGCCTATCGTGTCTCCCCACCTCATTTCTTCATTTCCACCCTGTTATAGTCTCTCTCCTCATATCGCCTCCCAGTCTCCTCTATCATCATCATCATCTGCACCCTGTCATCTCTCTGCCATATCTCTGCCTTTCTCGTGCAGTTGATAGGCGTTGATATAAATCTATTTCTTCTTCTTCTTCCTCTTCTTCTCCTCCTCCTCCTCCTTCTCCTCTTTCTTCTTTATATAACAAACTCCACGGGACTCTAAACGAAGATTTCACAAGGGGCACAGAAAGAGAAAGTGGAGGCTAATTTTCATAAAGAGAGAATAGCTTTAATTTCTCAGTAAAATACGTATGCCTAAGCCGCAAGTCCTACAGCCCAAATAAATAAAATAACGCACAATCCAAGCACAATCACTACATGGCATTATTACAGATATTACAGTAGTACACAACCATCCACACTCATCCACATCCACCCATACTCATCCACATCCACCCACATTCATCCACAACTACCCACACTCATCCACATCCACCCATACTCATCCACATCCACCCACACTCACCCACAACTACTCACACTCATCGACAACCACCCACACCCACCCACAGCTACCTAGAATACTGCATGGCCTACCTAAATAGCCTTCACAGAGTCGACTTTAAATTGCTCTTCATGGTGGGAACAACTCTAGATCTAATCCCACTAAGTCCAGACGATTTTATTCATCTGAGAGTGGGTCATAGGAGCTGAGAGTGTCAGTACAGCCACCATCAACCCTCTCATGGTAGGGACAACTCTTCTATTCTATGAGTATTCCTGGTAACGTCAGACGATTTTATTCAGCAGAGTGAAAGACAATAATAATAATAACAGTAAATATTTTAAAGTGTTTATGAGTAACCAATGAATTTTACTCAGTAATCCAGGTCCACTGGTGATTAGAAACTCATTAAGCTAAGTTAACTAGACCAATGTAGAAGTTATCAGTAGGTACCTTAATTATGAACGAGTGTAAAGATGTTAATTAAATGTTTAAAGCCTGTGTCTATTGCTAATAAATCACACACACACACACACACACACACACACACACACACACACACACACACACACACACACACACACACACACAATCCAAGGCCTTCACATAAAACACCCCCCTGTAAAAGCCCAACAGAAAAAAACAAGCACGAAAAAAATCACCAGCAAACCCACCAACAACAACAACAGTAACAAAAACAAAAATAGCCAAAAGGAAATTTTTAAAAAGAATAAATTTTTCACCCTCGTTTCCTCCCTCTGAGTCTGCAGTCAAAACCCACGCGAAATGCGACAATTTTGTTCGCTTGCCCGATAATATGAACGTGACAGTATACCAGGGAGTCCTCGCGCCTGCCTTGTCGACGAGGATTTCAAATTTTCGCGGGAATATTTCATGCCTGGTAAATCTTATCAAGCACCCGGGGAGGCGGCGACGAGGCACAGGTGCAGACTTCCGACCATAATAACGGTGTTCCCCCTCCACCCTCCCCCCCACCCCCGAGAGCCCCCCAGCCCCTAAGGTTCGGTTTAGGAAAGGTTAGGTTGGGTTGGGTTGGGTTCGGTTGGGTTAGGTTTGGTTTGGTCAGATTTGGTTTGCTTTGCTTTGCTTTGGTTTAGTTTAGTTAGGTTAAGTTAGGCTGGAGTTGGTTATGTTTTGTTAGGTTTGCCTTAGTTGGGTTAGGTTGGGTTACGTCACGTTAGACTGTCAGGTTAGGTAGATTAGATTTAGTATAGATTAGATCAGGTTAGGTTTATCTGGCTTGGTTTTGCTGTTAGATCGGCTCAGGTTAGGCTGTGTGCTGAGTATGATGTTAAAAGATACATCACGTGTCGTTTTCTGGGGGGTATTCAAGGCTTCGTAGCGCGTTTTTATTAGCTACTTATCATGCCCATCATGTACTGATATTCCTTTTTTATGCTATTTATGTTCAGGGGACAAGAACGAAATAATCTCTCACAGTAACGTATAAAAGGATAAAAGAGGTACAAGATGCAAAACAAGTCGCTTAGGAAGAGGTGCCACGAAGCCTCCTGTGCCAGTACGTACACGGTCCCAAATCACATACACGTCTCCTGTCAAGAATTTCTAAGTAGTGAATCCGTCACAGTGCAACGTTTTCAGACAAATACTCGCCGCCCGAAATAAAAATTGTGATTCCTTTCTCAACCGACCAAAAAGGTGGAAATTCCGAAATCCTTCTTCCGCGCTCTGATGTAAAATAACAAAATGCCATTTCCACGTGGCCGAGGAAGCAGGTGGTGGATGGCGGGAAAAATAATAACCGTCAGCGTTCGTTTCCACCAATCAGCATCTCGCGCGCAAAATTTGAAATGAAAATAGGTGAGAATCTCTTATGAGTTGCGTTTTTTCGCAGCTGGGGTCCGTCTGCAGCGAACAGTTTCCATATTGGGCCCCCCGGGACACACCCGAGTTGTTACACAGATTTACTTGCCTCCCTGATTTGGAAATTGAGTCTTCCCCTCTACGAAAGTGCTGTGTGTACTTTTACTACTTCTTTGTACAACACCGTATTCTGAATACGCATTATACAAACACATATACTTATAAATACACATTCCTATATATACATACATAACGACATAGGTTCGGATACTATTTTTTATGGGTGAACTTTTTTTTATGTTAAGCGTTAGTTAGAGTCGTGTTTTTGGTGAATGAAATATTTATACATGTTGATCAATAGGAAAACAGAAATCTCGTAAAATATATCCGCTCATGGCCTTTTTTTTTTTAACGAGGCTACTTTTTTCTAGTCAATTCACTGTTACAGTGAAAAATCGAGACATTGTTTCAAAGACATTATGTATATAATCGATATACATGTACAGATGTAATATAGAGTCAGACAGATGTATAACCGGGTATATAATTTGGTACCAGTATATAGCATTATTTAAATGTAAAAGGACCTTCATATAAGTGGTATATATATACTGTATATATACTGCAAGAAAACTTGTGAAGCTGCGTCTTGTCTTTCCTCTTGCCCTTTTGCCTCCAGTACATAAAACTTCAAAAACAAGACGGCACGAGGGCGGCGGTGGTGTGGGGGCCAGATAAAGGGCGCGCGAGGAGGGCCATCAGTTCGCACCGCTCATAATCAGGGCCAGAACTCGAGCAGGCCGCGTTTAGCACCCGGGTATAAAATGAGAGTGTGAGGGTGATGGCAGAGAACACAGGCGGGAGGAGCATCAAGGAGCCCCGGCCTGCCTCCTCACCTCACCCCCTCCTGTTGACTCTGCCCCGCCCCGCCAATAACATCACGTCCCTCTGTTGACTCCCTGATTTACACCTGCCTTGATTCCGGCATTCACTCACGCCCAAAATTTACTCAGCTATACATATGTTTCTATGGATTCACTTATTCATTATAGCTAAATTGTATGCATTTATATTTCCAGTTTTTCAGTATTCAAAATGCCTCATATCTTTGTATATTTCTGTTCATTCCTGCATTCACTACACCTGAAGTTTACTCATCTACATATTCTGTTAATTCGCGTGAACACTGTAGCAATATACTCAGTTTCATATTTCTGTTCGTTCCAGTTTCCAATATACTGTAGCTATGCTGGACCTAGTTACTCGTATATATATCTTTATTGCTTCATGCACTTATTTCACCTGGAATGAAATGAACTACTGTGTGTGTTTCTGTTAATCCACGTATTCATTATATATGGTATACACTGAACTGCATATCTCAGTAGTCCTGTTATAAAATACACTTAAAATAACTGCTGTAATTGATTCATACGTTCACTAAACCTGATATAGCCCTGGTAAGCTATAGAAAGGCAGACAGACAGACAGACAGACAGACAGATAGTTACAGTAGATATACAGATTCATTCACACCCAATTAAAAGGAAAACAAAACAGTGAATGACTATACTACTGAGTTATAGACCCCTGAATGCACCAGAGACGAAGTATACGGAAAGGTCATAACTTCAAGTCTACAGTTTTGATCAAGACAACTACTTATTCCAGGTGGTGAAACGTCTGCACCTGCCCTTTTCACATGCTGAGGGTGACGCACGCTGGGAAGGAGGATGGATAGGGAATTAATGATCTTTGAGCGAAAAAAAGGGTAATAAAAAAGTGACGATCGTTTTCCTGGCGTGTTAAATGTGGTAGTACGAGTGATGACA
>JAGKTI010002087.1:13598-33100 GCA_018397915.1 Birgus latro
ACACACACACACACACACACACACACACACACACACACACACACATACACACAACAACAACAAAAATCCGAGGTTCATGGCGGCAAAATTCCCCTGTCCAACTCTCCACTACGAGGATATTTTCTGTCTTGCCCTTGCCATCGCTAAACTGTTTCATCCAGAGGGAGATTTTTCAGTCTGGATGGGTTTGATACGGCCTTCATTAACCGCTTTACTGCTAGACAGGTAAGTGCCCACGAGTAAACAGGTGCTGACGAGAAGCCTACACGCTGTGCTTACTGGGTGGAGCAACTGCTGCGTCCACCCGGGAACCAAACCTCCTCCTACTTCCCTGCACCTCGCCGTGGGGAAGACCATGGTCCGACCCCGGTGAAGCGCTGCCTACCACAAAGCGATCCTGTTCTCTACACGGTGTATGTATTGTTCTGTAACTGTAGGGTGCCCCACAGAAGCAGCTGCTTACCTGTGGTCAACGGGGGCTATATCAACAACTGCTACACTTCACCCCTTAAATTGGAAAAGATCGTTTGCTGACAGCAAGTATAAAAATAAAAACTTCACTGTGCTGGATGGGTTAACTATTCCCTTAACCCCTTTTAATCCCACGACTTCTTTTCAAATATACCCTTGTCACTTCCAAGCAACTGTATTCACCTTTGCATGAAGCCTTTTCTACCTGGACGGGTTAGAGTCTTCATTACCCTTCTCCCTCTCACTATCAACAGCTTCTTATCTAACATAATAAAATTTTCTGGGTGCAACAGGAAAGAAATAAACAAAAATATACGTCCTCTGAGCCAAGTGGTTAACATGGGTGTAGGGAAAGTTCGAAAACAGAAAAGAATAAAAGAAAAATGATTAAATAAAAAAAAAAAAACACTGCCTTTCCTCTGGGCCACCACCTGGACTAATCTGACTTGCCCCTGAATATTTTAAGGCGATTTTTTCCCTCTTTGTTCCACTTATAAATTCCGTAATTACTCTCATCAACACTGGCTAGCGGACGGGGGGGATGACGGAGATGCAGCCCACGCCATCTATGGAGTGCAAGAGGAACTACTTCGACGCACGGACAACAGGTGTCTCTCTCTCTCTCTCTCTCTCTCTCTCTCTCTCTCTCTCTCTCTCTCTCCTATTTTTCTCGCTCTTCACGCTTGCTCTCCTGTTTCGCCTTATTCTTGGCCACTTTAAATCTTCCACTCTCACTCGTAATCAATCATTTTTCCTCGGTCTTTTCGAGCGTCACTTGGTTCTCTCTCCCTCTCCTCCCTGCTTCTTTTTTCCCTCCCTCCCCTCCCTTCTCTTCATCCCTCTGCCTCCCCTTCCCTCCTCGACCCTCTCCCTCCCTCCCACACCGCCCCGTCTCACACTCCCTTATCCCAGCCTCACCCTCCCTCCTTCCCTCCCTCTCCTTCACCTCCCTGCCTCACTTTCCCTCTCCCTCTCCTTCTTTTCCCTTCCTTTTCCTCCCTCTCCCTCCCCTTACTCTTCTCTGCCTCACCCTACCTCTCCTGCCTCACCCTCCCTCTCCTAGTCACTCCCACTCAAAAACTTTTCTTCTCGTCCCCTTTCCCTCCATCACATTTCCTGATCTCCCTCATCCTATCCTTCCTTCCTCAACTTGGTCATTTCCCACAAGGGCCTCTTTCTCTCACTCTCTCTCCTCATTTCCTCCTCCTCCTCTTCCTCAGTATTTTCTCCATTCCTCATCTTTTCCTCGCTTGCCTCACTCTTTCCTCATTTCTCCACTTCCTCCTCTCCCTCAATCCGTCCCTATTCCTCAACCTTCCTTTTTTTTTCGTTTTCTCCGTTTCTCCCTGCATTTCTCTTCCTTTCCTTGCTCCATTCTTCCTCAATCTGTTTCCCCCATGTCTCTTTCCTCCCTTACCTTCCCCGTTCCATTCTTTCTCAATCTAATTTACAGTTCCTTCCTTTCCTTCCTCTCTCTCACCCACTCCCTCTTTCCCGCTCTCCTTCTCTTTCAGTCCGTTCCTCTTTCCTTTCCTTTCCTACTTTCTCCTCTCCGTTCCTTCTTTTTCTCTTAGACTCTCTCCTCTCTTCCTCATTTTCTTCCTCCATTCCTTCTCCATTTCTCTCCTTTTCTCTCTTCTCATCCCTCATTCCATCGTTCTCTCCTCTCCTCATCCACATCGCCTTCAGTGCCATTTATTTCCGATTCACCACCTTTTCCTCTCTTCTCGTTGCATCCTCAGCATCCGAATGAGAGAAAAAAGAAAAAAGAAAAAGATGACAGGGATGGAACAGGCTGGAGAAGCAATGGCAAAAGATGACAAAGAAAAAAAGCTTAAACGTAACTCTCTCTCTCTCTCTCTCTCTCTCTCTCTCTCTCTCTCTCTCTCTTTCGTAATTTCCTCACCCCTTCCCTCCCGGTCATTCCAATCCAGACTCTCCCTGACAAGTGCATCCTAATTTGCCTCACCGCCTTACACTGCCCTCTGCTACAGTTTATCTTTTTCTCTCTCTCTCTCCTTTCTTTTTCCTGTGTGTGTGTGTGTGTGTGTGTGTGTGTGTGTGTGTGTGTGTGTGTGTGTGTGTGTGTGTGTGTGTGTATGTGTGTGTGTGTGCGCTCCTGTACTATATTAACCTATATTTCACTCACTCAAAATTCTTTCCAACGTGGAGGCACTACATGGCTGGGGGTACATCAAGATTCCATGTCACTCTCACAGTTTTTTTTTTTTTTTTGTCCCGAGAAAAGTCAATAATTTTTGTGTCTGTTAATCCATTAGTCACTACCTTTCATTTCCTACTGTAATGTATGGATTTAAGCAGGACTCTTCCATCCTGTGTCTGTCCATCCTGTCTACTTTCACAGAGTTATCTACATGTGGCACCACACTCTAAGCTGGCACATCCACCACACATATATATTCCGTTCATGAGCACAGCAATTGACATATACAACAACACAATGCCTAGAACCTAATAACTCTCTGTCCTGCCCTGGACAGAGAGTTATTAGCCGATCACTGTGTTAGTCTCCGATCACCTGAGAATGTTGGGAGGAAATGTACGCCGAATTAAGGAAAAAAACAACGAGTTTTCTAATGAAAAAAATACAGGTGTATGCCTCGTTATTCATGTAGGCTATTAGTTTTTCTAAACAATAGTCCTAGCTCCAAAACTTCTCATGCACAGCCTAAAAGCATAAAACGCCATTTATTACATAATTCATAAGGGTATCCCCTACTACCGTGGCCACACTGTCGACCAGAAAGGTGAACCGGTCGATCAAGTGAGTTAAAGCATTTGAGAGTGCTGATGCAAAGCTGGGGTAGTGATCTGTATGATAAAAGCAGATAGACACGGTTTTGTGCACGACTAAATTTCTGGCCTCATCCTTGAACTCTTTCTTTTCGCATGATTAAAAAAAATAAAAAAATAAAATCTGGAAATGCAATGGGAGACAGCAGGTCACAGGCAAACAACTCACTAAATCCCCTAAAGCACAAGGGAATAATATAAGCTTCTGTTCTGAGAGTCTTGGTGTAAAGAGATGAGCAGGAAGTGTTGAGGCAGAGAACACTAACGGGGTATAAGACGTGACAGCAAGAGGACTTGGGAGTCTTTGAATTGAAAGAAACACACTCTTGGCAAACAGCTTTTTTCGATCATAAACCAGTTAATGGTCAATTCTGAAGTGAGCAAATGAAAATGAACAAACAGAACGGATTATAGAACGAAGGTTGGAAGGCTAAACAAAAAAAAAATGAAATAAAAATTACTGACGCAAAGGTAGAGAGGAGTACCAGTAAGTTTACATTATAACGTATACCTGTCTAAATTACTGCTTCATCATTTATGGTATAGGCTACAGAGAACCAAGAGAACCATTTACCAGGTGATGCCAACTTATCCAGGCCCCTCCACACGCAAGACCAGGTGTGACGCTAACCTACCCTGGCACTCGCTCCCTTGTCTCCACTCGCTCTACCGTCGCCCACTTTACATTCTTAATTTAGCCTATAGATAGTGCATATTGACTGAACAACAAATGGCCCTTGAAGCACTAAGCACGGCGCCCCAGCTGTAAACTGCAGGTAATGGCGGGAGGAGGACGGGAGGTGCAGACAAACCGGGCTGACTTTGAGAATGGAAGCTAGCTAGTGGGTGTGCCTGGATGGGATGACCCGCCCAAGACATGCGTTCTCTGTGTCACATCTGTCCGCCATATGTAAGACAGATAGATAGAATGTGTGTGTGTGTGTGTGTGTGTGTGTGTGTTGTGCGCAGTAAAATCGTCATACATTAGCATAAATAAAAAGCAAAGTAGATAATTCGAAGTCAAAAGGATTGCGTTTATATGAATGACTGGCGAAGGTTTGTGTTGTAAAATATCCAAGTCTGTACGCGACAAAAACTGGTAACAGAACGGACACGCCTTTTCAAAGATCTGGCCTAGATTTATTGAGCTCTTAATAAATACGGATTGGTTCAGTCAAACAACGAAGATTACGTCATATAAAAATTCAGAACTAAATTAGCCATATACAGTACATTTTGGCTTATGATAAATGGGCGAGCATCAAACATCGTAATTTATTAACGTTATCTATACCCTGACCCATCAATACAGAGTTAGTCCCATATATCTTTCATCGTGATTGACAAAAAATAAAATTATAACCTATTTACTATGATATCCACCCTTCCTCTATTCTTCTACTGTACAAATACGTAATAAGACAGTTTAGACTATCAAACTGTGTACGCAGCACAATGGTCAGTTACGTATTACAGTAGACTACAGTACAACTGGAATTGTTTTGCGCGGTGCCGTATTGGTAGGCTACGTTGTACATCTACTCTCGTTTTCGTCCTTTCGTTTACTAAAACTGTACCGTCTAAGTATAGATATATTTTCGCACAAAATTTAGCAAAACCAATAGTGAAAAACAAGTCAGGATATTCAGTTAAAATACATATAAGGGAAGAAAGTCAGTGGGAGAGTAGAAAAAAAAAAAAAAAGTCGGAGGAAGCGAACTTGAAAACCTACCGTAATCTAACCTTAGGCTATAACTCCGCATTAATCTCAATCATACATAAATCACAAGTGCATTTCTACCATATAATGTACAAAACATCAAAAAGTAAATACTACAATCGACTACTGGTCAATGCATCGGGGGGAGGGGGGGAGGGGGGAATGTCAAGAATTGGTTCAGTGTTACAATACTTACTCGCGTCGAAAGATTCGGCTCTTTGCGGCCCTTGGCGCTTTGCTTTGTTACTTCATACCACTCAACCTCGCCCAGTGTTTTGTGCAAGGTAAACGTCCTTGTTTACAACACCAGTCGTGGTTTCTTATGACATCTGACCGGTATTACTGACCAGCATTATCAGTTTAAATCTCTACACATAGTCCATCACCTCAAGCGTGACCTCACATCACAAACAAACGAAAAACACTGACCGACCGTCACTCTCGCGATTCATCCTGTTGCCTGTAATTTACCTCAGTTAACAGATGCTAATTATTATAGGTTTATTGACGTGCTGTATGTCAGATAAATGCTTCCTGTTTCTGAAATAAATATGTACGATGTGATATAGTGCTTCCTTGAGCTACCAAATACCTTCAACCGAAGTACCAAAGCATGGGTCTACGAGACTAAATCAAATTAAATCTGCAACCAGCTTACCAGCACCATCATTGTTTGATTTGTTTCCATGCGTACGATGAATATTAGGCCGATGAATGCTCATGCTATTATTCCTTCCTTATTTCGTCATTTTCTTCTTTGTCCCGTTGTCATAATTCAGAAATCTACACACCTGCGCAAGTAAATTCTTTACATATCTTTCCAAAATGCAGCGTCCAGAAACTTCATAAATTAAAGAAACGTCTTTTTATAATATACATATGAAATTCAGTGGTGCTAAGATATAGTACAATAGTCTTTAAAAAAAAAAAAAACGTTATTGACAAAAACTGAAATTATATTTTATTAAGGCACCACGTAAAATATTTTGTTCACATAGCAAAGCTTCAGGATTTTATCCAAGCAAAACACTTACCTTGCAAGAAGGAACTGTCCCAAATTATCCATCCACCATCCAATCCTGCTGCCCCATGAGGAGCGTAGGAACCCTGGGCTAGGCAAGTTGGTCCTGACATTTAAGATGAGTGACCATCCCTGAGTGGCATTACGTGACCAATAAACCCCAACCATCCATTGGAAATAAATCTACACAGGCTCAATCCGATTGGAGCGCCTTAACCCACTAAACCACCAGGCGTCCTAATTTAGTTATATGGTCACCACCCAGCGTAGTAAATGGTTTCCTGGTGTACAGGAAACCATTTGGCCTGTCGCTCATTTTAGAGTCACCCATAGGCAGAAGGACGAGGAAAGAATGAACAAAAGAAAGAAGAGGGAGTGTAAAGTCACCCGTGGGCAGAAGGAAAAGGAAAGAATGAAAGAAGGAATGATAGAAGAGGAGGGAAGGAAGAGAGGAACGGGCAGACACCCAAAGTAGCACTACACTGAGTGAGTGAATGGTGAGCGCCCCCACCTTATCATAAAATTAATGTTAAATTATGCTATTATATTATACGTTATTATAGTCATCTATGAAGAATTAATTCTCTGTTCAACTACAAAAAGAAAATGGTTCTTATTAGTACAACTATTGCAAACTGTTGGAAATTCATGCTATAATCTAAATTTAATGTTATTGTTTAATAACTGACTAATCCTAATTGTCCTTTGTAACTCCTAAGTGAAAACCAAATTAATTTCACTAATCTGTCTGTCGATGGTACATTTGTGATGCACTGTTCTGTCCTACATATTTGCAACTAGGAGGAGCCAGCAGGGCAATATTTTCATTACATTACCTTTCTCATAAATTCAGTATGGATGGACAAATATTAAATGTACTCCCGAGCTGTATAAGCTCATACTAGGTATTGCTTAACAGGGTAGGTGGTGGGAAACATCATCCTTCACCTGTATCACTCTTCTATTCCTCCCATTTTTCCTGTCTCTTTTATTACCTTTCTTCTCACTTCAGGTGGCTGAACACTGTGAGAAACCTAATGCTTCCCAGTAACCCAGGAAACCATTTATAGTCCTGGGAGGTAACCATATAACCAAATAACAAGGTGATGTGGAACCTAATATCGTGCCCCTGTTAGCTGGGTGGAGACACAAATGTGGCATCCATTTGGAAACCAAACCTCAACACTCTTCCTCACACTTTGCTGTGGTGAGCAAACATCAGTTCACTGCACAGGATGGCACCACAGGGGCAATTGCTCACCAGCAGTTGATGGGTCTGCTCAGACAGCCAGACCACTGTTACTCAACAACAGCAAGGTGGTAGTATTTGGTCTCCATGTATTTCCTCTCTGCACACTCTAAATTTATTGTGAGTGGATTAAGTAGTGTAATACAGTAACAACACAGCAGCCAGACCTGGAGCACCTTGAAGCAGATGAGACAGTGGCCTCATCCGGCATCCCTCACTTCATTTCTTATAGTATCCACTGCAAGTATAGGGACTATTGTGTCAATGTAATGCTCCTAAATGCCTTAACAGTATAACTTCTGTGTTAAAACTGTTCATTCCCATGCATAGGTACAGTACCCTCAACCTGTGTGATTTGGGGCTGGGACAAAAAAAATTTCTGGGGAAGCATACCCCCAGAAACTAACAGGGCTGTGTTTACCTTGTCAGCTTTTGAGCCCTAAATATCAGCCTTGAGAGTTAAAGTAATGCTAACACTCAGTACTATACTACAGTTCCCCATACTATACCTTAACTTGGCCAAGACTATCATCTTTTAGCTACTTACAGGTATTTCATACAGCTCAATAACAGAAAAAAATAATGCTATGGCTCTAAATACTATCCACAGTACTTCTTCATGAATAGCACCATATTATAGTGTTCATCTATTGTATACAACTCAGTATTCAAAATGGTGAGATGGCAATCTTAGGCAAAGTTAAAGCAAAAAGAGTATACCCATTGTGATGTGTCAAAACCCCAAGACTAGTATACTTCAGTCCTGAAAATTTAAAGTAAGTGACTGGCCTATGTCCTTGGTGACACTACAAGAGTGGAAAACCTCCAGCTGCTTTTGGGGGATCTGAACCTGTACATGACATGACTAATTACTGTACATGTGACACTACACCAAAAGCCTACCAGGTATATTTCCCTCACATGCTCAGTTTCAAACAATATCAGAGCACACCATCACAACACAGTACTTTTAATAAGAAGACTGACAAATAATCAATTCTGAGTACTGTTCTTTTTTTTTACAAGTATTATGGCTTTTCATAAGACTTCGGAACTAGTGGAGGCCAAGTGGTTATGGATGGCTACAGTTTCCATCCCAATAACATCATGGGAGATAACTACAGTAATCTGGATGAAGTAATGGCCTTGTATCCATGGATAGTGAGTGAATAACACACTATAAGCTCAAAGGTCTATGATATTGAGATGATCACCGAGACTAAATGCCACATATGCCTCTACCTGTACATTCAGAAGTCCTGCAATCTAATGATCTGGTGCTTACAACAAATAATAGGGAAATATACACCATGTAAGAAAGAAATGAATGCAGAATCATTCACTGCATTTATTACAAAACCACAAGCCTAAGTGGATCTTGTTGACATCATGTTATGCAACTGTCTATCCGGTTCAAACCATACATAAATTCAGCATATACAATGGCATTCCTGACAATTTTCATAAGAATATTTATAAAGTATATAACAACAGTCTGTTAAGACATTACCACACTTTATGTAGTACTGTATATTAATTAATGCTGATGAGTACGTGAACAGTAGTAAGGCCCATTCAACTGGACAGACTTTGGCTAGCGTCCCATTCTACCATGATTTCTCTGACTCTCTGGACTCTACTTCACCCGGCCCTAGATGGGAAAGAGGTCTTGATGATGAGGATAAGAATGAAGATGAAGATAATGATGATAATGATGATGATAATGACAATGATGATGATGATGATGATGATACAAGCACACAATCAATGCAATAAATATAAAGTGGTTAAAATGTTTATTAGCCCTCCTTAAGGTTTTCATCATTCTTGAGATTCAGATAATGTATTTTGAGGAGAATCTATAGACAACATTAAAAAACAGACACATACCACCATACTGTACTGCAGTCTGTATTTCTAGAATCTGTGCAATATTACTGGAAGCACAATAATATCTGAGAGTAAATGCATCAACATACAGAAGTACTTTTTTTCAAACAAAGAAATTGGATCGTCTGTAGCATTCATACAGATCAGTTATGTGCATTTTTACTGTAGGTACTAGAGGAAAATGAATGATTTCCATACAGATTATCAAACAAAATCAGAGTTAAAACTACAGGTGATAATTACTTTGAGATCATATGATAAAGGTGACACCATTTCTAAATTTTGTAACATTCCTGGAGCAGTAATACAACATAACTTACATATCTTTACATTATTTACAATTACCAACACTGTAATAACTTTCAGTTTGTCTAAACTAACAGAGACAATGTAAGCCTACACTATCACTAGAGTAGCAATGCACAGAGGACTGCAAGTACTGTAAATCATTAACAGAGACAATGAAAGCCTACACTATCACTAGAGTAGCAATGCACAGAGGACTGCAAGTACTGTAAATCAATCAGCTGACAGCAATTAGTCATAAAACAGAAATACCTAAAGTAATTCAAAATCTTAGAATTCAATACCCTGGAAAAATTACACTGCTAAAATCTATCATACTTATCAGTTAATACGATGAACAAACTATATATCACTAGTATGTTAATACTATGTCATACCACAGAAATTTATACATCATCCATTCTCCTTTAACTACCTAAATCTGAAGAACAGGCTATAATCTACAAGTCATAAAAATGATAAAATCAGCGAGAAAATGGTAAGACATGTCTTCTCAAGATTCCCGTCATTTCTATACAAGAGTGTTGGCTTCTTACATAGTTACCATACATGATCTTGCCACTTCTATACAGGCATGAGGTAAACGGTGAATTTCTTGGATTCTTACGTAGTTACCACGCACAATGATAACTGAAATAATAATAACAACAGGATGTTAATATTGGGGGAGGGGTTGGGAGGGGTAGACCGAGAAAGACATGGGACGAGGTCATTAAGTGTGACTTAAGGGTTAAGGGACTGAACAGGGAGGCTGCCAGGGATCAAGCAGCGTGGAGAGCCGCTATTAGGTGACCAAGGCCGACGCATGCAAGCATGTTGGAGCCTTCAAAAACGAAACGAAACGAAACGATGAAGCTGGTGACAGCACCCACTACAAGGTTTCTTATTACAGTGTGACACTACAAAACCTGAAAGCTAAAAAATAACTAAGGTGTTGGTAGCCAAGCAAACAAATCATTATGTACTTCAAGACTTCACTTATGCTGGACATTACAATGAAACCTTTCAGGAAGAGATAACATAATAATGACCTTCAGCAACATCTAATTTTAAAAACTGACTTAAAACTACTAAGTTTAGCTACCATTAGCTTCCTCATCATTAGGATAATAGGTCTAATTCATGCTTTTAATACAGTATTCCTCTTGTCAGTACTGTACTTTTGTTTTGTTTTTTAATCCGAAGTTCAGTACAATTAGCACAAAAATCTTGTGCTGCAAAGGCTTTTCACATCTAACAAACACATGATTAACCTTTAATCACAACAACAGATATTAATTCAACTCTACATCCTTTCTGCCCAAAAGGTCTTTCCTAAGCTGAATAAAATTATGTAGCACAAGTCAAAGTATAATGCACATCACAGTACAGTACTGAGAAGGGTAAACGATAGCTTTATATCAGATATGCCATCCCTTTTCACATCCATTCACTCTAGGTACTGTACCTTTACAATGAGACCTCCTTACTCCACATCTTTCACAAATCTGTTTCATATCCTATCCTGTCAATGAAACCTTCACATGCATCATAACAATCTCGGTTTCGCTACTCACACTCCTAACTTTTCACACACACACACATATACACCATAGTGGCCTTCCATTCATACATTAACATGGGTATTCACACCTTCATGCAACACTCTTGCAACCTCCATAGTACGTTGTGCTTCATATAAAAAAAACTACATGGCATTAGCCACCTTGCTAAATGCAAAATCATGACAATTCTAATTTATTTCAACGTAAAAGCAAATATAAAATTCTTCAGTTAAACATATGTCCTCATTATACATGAAAGATGTGTTCTAAAATATCACAGTTATTTCCATAAAATACGTCCTGTGAACTAAGGCAGATAAGTTTAGTTAGAAATGAAACTTTAATAAGCCATTTTTGTTTACAGTATATTACAGAGGACTAAGGTAAGAAGCAAAACAGAACACAAACAATGTAACATATAACAAGAACTGTCTGTATTGTATTTAGAGTAACGGAGAAAAACTTACCTTGCTTGTGTACAATGCATAAAAATACAATGGTATATTAAGCTTCAGATTGCCCCTGGCCAGAACTCTCATCCTCAAGGATGGGTACAATCAAATTATCCCGGGACATAAGGTTGTACTTTGTCACAAACACTGTGAACCGACGACATAGCGTGGTCTCATTCTGGAAGTAAGTAAAATTCAAATTAGCATAAAAGCAGCTACTGATTTATATTCCTATTTTGTGGAATGAAAAACAGTGCAAATATCAACCTATGCAATCTAGATACAATCCTTGAGTCCCATTTTCACTGCTTTTACTCCTGATGTTTCAAACTCATCCCATACCAATCATACCATTCTCTTTACATATACAAAATATACCATGCAAAATTGTGTGCTTCAGTGTGTTTTAAATATGAATACTTTTCCTGACATAAATCATTAGTTGCTGTCCAATGTAATTTCTCTGAAATATATCAAAGTAACCCATATACAGCAGCTACATTAACTAACAAAAATAATGAAACCCAGATTTACTCTCACCTCAAATTCATCAAACAGCTGCCGATGGTGAAAATATGCATGAGAGAATATCCTATACACTCGTCGACACACAGAACCCAGCTTAGCCACTGATGATTCCTTAATGCTCACTCTGCAAGAAAAGGGCAAATACCGGTATCGTATTAGCGTGGCACTTTTTATTTCTACTTCACACTTAGGGCAAATCCTCAATTTCCACCCTGATGCAGCATATCAAGAGGAATCATGTATGGGTTGAGAAACATCCCAAACCTCTCAGTTTATGAATATTAGTCAACAAATGAAAAAGGAACATACAGGAGCTAATATATCAGGTGAACTTTTATCCCAACTGTACATTCTCAATCCTTCTTGCACCACAAGCTTACACAGCTCTTCACTGCACAAATGCTGGAGAGTGGGCTTACCATATTCCCATGCCAAAACTGGGACAAGGAAAAGCATTCAACTCTCCCACCTCCTTAGTTCCCTTGAACAATAGCCAGGTTGCTACTGCTGCAATAAAGTAGTATTATACTGCTGCATGGAAAGTTATTATGCCCCACTCCAAAAATCAATGCGACAGGAAAACTGTCAAAAAATTAAGTGGATCCAACAGATCTGCATCTAGAACAGCATATGCCTGACCACACTGAAAAGTAACTACTGTAACTGAATACAATAAAAGGTTATCACAAGTATTCGTGTTCACAGTTATATGATTTTGAAGCACCAGTACACAGGGTAACAAGTAATTCAACTGTATCTCCACCTTGGAATGCTTATCCTAGTCGTGAGGATGGCCAGAAAGGGCTTCACATAAAGAAGTAATTATTTAAATGGAAAGGCTATGTTAAAAATGACAGAATGAAAAGGATGGAAAAATGTCCACTCTGCCAGGAAGGGCTAAATCAAAAATGCATTTAAATACTACATCATCTGCTATTACCCATATTTCATATTACCATACTGCCATGAATGTTGAGACCTGATTGTACAAAAAATATTTTGATGCATTATTACTCTACTCCAGCCATAATCTCTTTTGTAATTTAATTTGCTCTGGATTTTTGTTAGTTACCTCAATGCAAATGTTGGCAATGTTGATCATATCTACTATCTATTGTAACTTATAAATGGTGTAGCTAGTAGGTTTAGCACAGTAATTATTACCCATCTAATTAGAGAGTCTACAAAACAGCTAGAAGATATATGAAGAAATGATTGCCACTTTCAGTACAAGACATGACTGTTCATCTTCTGCAAAATACAGGTAATGATAAAAATGGGCTAAATAACATCAAATAAAGGCACTGGGATACTGGAGATAAATAATTTAATGCAACTTAACCTATCTGTGAATTGAAAGCTGAGTAAGACAGATCTACTATAAAAATAAGAAAAAAGCAAATCAATCCCATATCACTCACTCTCAAAGTGCATGAAGCCAAAGTAAGGTTACGGTACTTGCACATTTATAGTACGTGACTCACCTACTCGGAAAATATTTGTTTGAATTAAGAAGGCAGGCTGCACCGTCAAGTGTGTGTCGAGTATAATCTATGGCAGGGCATTCCTTGGGAGTTTTGTGGGCTGCACAGAGGAATATCCACTGTTCTGTTGCTGTCATTTGTGTACATGTCGAAGGCTGACATTCTCCTTGCAACCTTACTGCTAAACCATTGAGTTCCATGCAAAACTGCCTGAAAATAAAAGACAGTACAATTGTAAAATCACAGCACTGTACATAAACCTATCTGCATGCACATATAATCTAGAAATTTAAAAGTATAATACTATAGCCTAAAAAGGGAGAACATTTTATTGAGCCAAGAGCAATGGAAATGGGACTATCAAAGAAAGTATGTACAGCAGATAGGCTATAAAATACTGATAATGTGAACCGTGAAAAACATGGAGTAAGGAAGTCTGCTGACAAGAGGGTTGGGGAAAATGTGTTTTGATGGCACAGTTAAATACAAAGAAAGGATGTACATGAGGTGAAGAAAGGGGTACACTGTGCTTGAAAGAGCCTGAAGTTTTATAGTGGCATTACTGGGCAAAATGGTGAACAAATATAGCTACGGAACATTATTTAATAATGCAAGGTATGGAAGTTCATGAAGCTAGGAAACATAGTTGGATGAATTTCATATGGAGGAACATATAATTTCAGTTTGGCAAATCTTTTTTTTGCCTTGACAGGCAATACACTATCTGGCAAGCAGTGTGAAATGCAACTATAAAGAAAAATACCTGATACCAAAAACTGAGCCGATAGTTAGGCCTTAGGGGTACATCGGTTTGCTTGCTAAGTGAATGAGTGTACAGCTGATTTCACTGGACATGCTGTAACATTTCTCCTACTATTGTGCTTTCTCTTTCCTTGTTTTTCTGAGCCCTATCAACTTCGTCTTCAGATGAGAAAAAAGATGTCAAAATGGTGATAACTGGTTATACCTAATTTGATGTTGTTAAAACATACTGTAGTTCATATCCAATACTTACAGCTTTTTACTGCATTATTTTTCATCTACTTATTCATTAAGAATAAATAATTAAATAAAAACTTACCGTACCTGAGATGTTCATACTTCCATACACCCTCATCTTGAGTCTCAGGAGCATTGAGAATGGTGTCAATATTATTGTGATCCAATCGGATTGTTTGCTGGATGTACTGCTGAACTACAAGAGTTGAATCCATCTCTTCATAGGCTTCGTCACACCAGCGGTAGAAGTTCTGAAACATATAATTACCATTGGTTAATTACTCGTGCACTCAGACACTATATTGGTAACCTAAGTTCAAGTAATGCAGTAATGTTTAAGCCTGGGATACACAACCTTTTCTGCAGATGGGCTAAACTTTATATTCTGCAAGACTTGGCAGGCTTCATTATTCCTATACCTACACTGTATTCCTTTTACCCTAAGCTGGCCCATTCTGTCATCCTTCTGCATCTCTTCATGTAACTCTTTCTTTGTTAATGCATCATACTTTAGTGCTGATCTAATGTTACAATTCAGCATTCAAGATGGAGAAATGGAAATTTCAGGCCAAATTAAAGCAAACAGAGCATAATGTAGCTATGCATGTAAAAGATGCATTTTGACCATCTAACCTATCTGAAGGGGGTCTATGATTTTTCCACTACGATGCTACATTTGGTATTTAGTTACTCAGTAGGGGTGGGAGTTTTCAAAATCCTAGTACCATCTGTTATCACATCGACATCTTGGCATATTACAAGTACCTTAGGTTAAGTTACCTCACTGTAACATGGATGAAATAATAAACAGAACTAGGAGCTTGACAATCATCCCTTCCACAACCAAGTTCACTCTAAAGCATTTGCACCAAAAAATTCAAAGAAAAGAATCTCTTCCCAACTCAGTTGGACAATGTAAAACACACACATACACACACACACACACACACACACACACGCATGCATGCAACAAAAAGAGTACCTGATTACAGACCAAAACCTGACATATACCACATTTTATTGCCTCACCAGAAGCATTAGGGCCCTGGGCTGGGCTACATTTAAATCATGCAAAGTAACCAGTTGTTCTCCCCCCAGTGGCACTTTGTGAGCAATAAACCCAACCACCCTTCAGAAGTAGTCTACATACTTACAAGCTACACTCAGTTGGAGTGCTTTAATTCACCAGACTTCCATCTGGTTACATGGTTGTCACCCATCACAGTAAAATGTTTCCTGGGCTACATGATACCATTACGCTCATCACTCTGTGCTGCCACCTGAAGGAATCACTACATAGTGAGTGGATGACGATTAACCCCACCTACCATTTTACTCAACAAACTAGTTCCTATTGAAATGGTACTTGAATCTGGGAACTGCTTTAAAGTTTCTCAGTATTATAACAAAGTCAGTTTAAGCTGAAAATACTGTCATGGAGAACTCTATGCAGCTGCAAGATGAATGGCAGCTCTGAAGCATTATTTTCATGTATCATGTGGCTCTTCAAATTCCTGGAAATCTTTGACTTGGGCATACTCACCTCGGCTTTAGTTCCCGGCCGATTCCTTCGTAAAACAACATTTTGATCCGCCATCTTCATCTCAACAACTAATCAGTCGCTGCCGCAGTGTCTCAGGCCTTTCAAGACGAAAGACAGCTAAAGAGATAATTGCCCAAAGACCTTTATTACTGGCTAGTAGAATTACAGAACAATGTTAGATATACTTAATTATTATTCTTTAACACATTCAATGAGTTACAATTATTAAGGTATGTTTCACCAGCATATTATGGGAAAACAATTTAGTAACAAGGTTAGGTTTCGAACATCTGGTTGGAACATCAAAACAAACAGACCCGACATCTGGCATTTACCTAGGCAACCACACCCAGCCTCCTCCGCAGACTATTAACTTCTAGGTTAACGAACGTGATGAATACAGTCACGGGCAAATACATCGAATCATCAGTTTTTCAAGTGTAATGCTAGAATCACTATGTAAAGCTCAAGATCACTGAAATGAACTGAAATATTTATTGTTGTAAAAGGTACAGAGCGCTAATGCAACAAAAGAAGGTGGTGGGACCTACTTAGAAACAACAGATAGAAACACTGACGTGGCCTAAAATGAATAAGATTGTCAAAATACAATACAGTACCAGTTAAGCACAGCTCAACAGTTCACACCAAAGCTACACCGGTTATTGCTACCTTCGGAAGACTCTACACTGCGTGTCAAGCCTGTAAACCAGGAAACCATTTACCACGGTGGGTGGTAACTAAATAAAGACGCCAAGTGGTCCAATGGGTTAAGATATTCCAGCCAGGTTTGCCTCATGAGAGTTTACATCCAAGAGGTGCTTGAGGTTTTTGCTCACATACTGGCATCAGGAGCGAGAGGCCCTCGCCTTGAATATCATAACAGAAAAGCCTAGCCCCGGACCCCCAACGCTTCTGATGAGGCAGCAAAAGATTGGATAATGATAATGATGATGATTATGATATTTTTTTCATATTTGTCATAAAACAGGGGTAACAATGCTTAATAATCTTATGTTCATGAGCCCACGGGAACCCTAACTTACAAGCAGGAAGGTAGAATCACGGCCCATTAACGCTGACAGCAGATTCTTCTAGATTTATTCACTTAAATAGTTACTTCAGAGTATACCCGTCCACTCTATTGCCTGTGTTGTTGTTGTCCCAGGTTCATCTGAAACGTGAACCCCGTAGAGTGCAGACTGCAGCTGCCCTTCTCCATCAATTCCCCATCCTTCTCTCGGGGGAAAGGGAGAGGGGCTGAAGGATGTTTGCATAACCAGGTAACTCCACCACCCAGTTATATCGGTGCCACCCCATGAAGGCATTCCTCCTCAGCACATGTGTACGGGGATGATGCAACAAACAACCGAAACTCGAAATGGAGAGAGAGAGAGAAAAAAAAAAAAACATAGATCACATTACAGAGGGAAGGATGAGTCGATGTAGTGTGTTGTGCGACGGTGTTCACGCCCAGGGCAGCTAAATACTCTAAGCAGCAAGGATAATGTGTCAGCTCTGCTCCTTTTACTTTGACATGGCCTAAAACTGTCATCTCTTCATATCGAATGGTCAGCTGTAAAAACAGATTAATACTAGAACGTGCTGCTAGTCACGAAGAAGTGCTATGGTAATGCAGAGCCGTAGTATTTATGCCTTATTCTGACATCAAGCTACGGGAAATATTCGTAAACTTGAAAAAGACAAAAATCTATGCCAAGTTCACGGGACAAGAGTATAGGCAACGTGTGAGAATGGCCGTATTTCATTTTTACTGATTTTACTCTAGCCTGGCCAAAAACTGCCATCTCTGCATCTCGAATGCTGAGTTGTAGTAATAGATTAACACTAAAATATGATGCTAGTCACGAAGAAGGGCTAAGAATAGTACGTATAGAGCCAGGAATTGTCTTTTTCCCCGATTGACCTGCATACATTACACTACAAAAGGACGAAATTCTAGGCCAAGTTAGGGTATAAAGAGTATAGACTTTCTTGGCTGAATTTTCTGTCCTGTTCACTGAATTCATAGACTGGCAATCAAATACTAAAAAAAAAAAAAAAAAAAATCCACGTCGCTTGTCTGCGCTCCACAAAAGCCAGATGGATATTAAACGGAAAGCAAAAATATTATAAATCCACCCTGATGGATACTGAACGTAGAGCAACATATTTATGAGCCAAGACAGTCGGATGTTGAATGAAAAGCAACAAATATTTAAGTCCAGCTCTCGCATTCGATCTGTGCATGAATATTTAATCATCATAAATATCAGTTGCCGCCACACGCGACGAGGAAGTCTGGCTCAGTCCCTGTCACTCTCGTCTCCCTTTCTCCCTTAGCGATGTTTTTACCGTACAGTACTTACCCTAAATATTCTTATATATGCTTTTTTATTTATTTTGAAAAATGATATAATCTTTATAAATATTACCAGAGAAAATACAAATGTGCCAGATCATAAATTATATGGGTAAGGTAAATGTGTTTGTAAGTTTCCTGAATAACAGAAAATACAGGCGATGTATTTAGCCTTTATTGTCTTATTATTCTCTCGTAGACAAAGACAGATAGACAGATATGAGGTATAACTCGCCAGGGAGAAGGAATAGTGGAGTACCGAGCTTTCGTCTATTATTTCAAGACATCTTAGAGGTAATTCATAAGATGTGGTAATGGAAGATGTCTTGAAACGATAGACGAAAACTTGGTAGTCCCCTTTTCTTTTTCCCTAAAAAGTTATATTTCATATCTATCTATCTATCTATTTATCTAGCTTCAGGGTAGTATATAAAATGTGTTAATGAAAGATGAAAACTCGGTATCTAGTATTCTTTTTTTTTCCCTAGCGAGTCATACATGATATTTAACACGTATTTGTGATTTAATCCTCCCATCTCCAATTAGTCTGTGTGATACTATTAACTATTTATATAGATATTACAGATGAGAATATTAACGCACATGTGAAGAAAGATGAGGTGCTAGTAAGCTTCTTAAGTTAACTACGCGGGTCCCTGAGCGTGAGGGTGAGGATGAGGGTGAGGCTGTGAGTGTGAAGGTAAGGGTAAAGGTAAGGGTGAGAGTGTGGGACGGCAGGGTGAGTCAGTCTGTAAGTGCCAGAGTGAAGGCTGGGGAATAGTGGTGGTGGTGGTAGTAGCGTGGCAGTGGTGGTGGTGGTGCTGGTGGTGGTGAGACGGGTTACTCCTCGCACTGCGCTACTACACACCCATGAGCACAGGTCCGTAGCTAGTCTTCTGCCTCTGTGTCTGCTTTTCGTATTTCTCATTTGTATTTTTCATTCCTTTCATCATTCGTTTCGCATTTCTCATTCCCTCCTATTTCTCATTCCTTTCGTATACCTCATTCCTTCCCTATTTCTCGTTCCTTTCATATTTCTCATTCCCTTACTAGTTCTTATTCCTTTCTTATTTCTTGCCTTTCATCATTCATTTCCTATTTCTCATTTCTCCCCAAAAG
>JAGKTI010002087.1:46836-57164 GCA_018397915.1 Birgus latro
CTGTGTACAGTGCATATGATATTTCCTGTATTCATGGTGTATTTATGGTGTATTCATGGTGTATTGATGGTGTATTGATGGTGTATTAATGGTGTTAAGGCGTGAGTGGGACAGCGTCGGGAAGGACGTGGTTTTGCTGCATCAGTTCGGCAGGGGAAAGACTTGTCCCAACCTTAGCCCGTACGCACTCAAGGTGGAGTGTTTCCTCAGGCTGGCCAACATACAGTATAAGGTTAGTGACACAGACTACTGTACCGGTGGGTGTGTGTGTTTGTGTGTGTGTGTGTGTGGGAAGGAAAAAACTAATATCGTAACATGCACATTCATTACACTGAATTATACAGCCAAAACAAAGTAGCCTATTGCCAGGGATAGCAATTGCTGTTTTTTTTTTTCTTAGTTCTAACCTCAATCCTTAATTTTAAAAATTTTTTCATTTTACTTCGTTCTGTACATCTTTTTATTTTACTTAGTTCTAACCTCAAACATTAATTAAATACATCTTCCCATTGTCCAGGTTGACACTAAAACACCCTTTGGACCCCGAGGCAAGTGCCCGTGGATCACAGTCAATGGCGATGATGTGGGCGACTCAGAGTTTATCCTGGATGATCTCAGTCGTCGATTTAACGTGAACTTGAACTCTCACCTGGACACCCAGAAGGCGGCCTGTCTAGAAGCAGTCAGAGTGTTAGCTGACGAACACCTCTTCTGGTGAGTATATACTGTGTGGCTCTTGTGTCTTGCAAGGGACGGAGAGACGACGCTTTAGGATACTAGTCTGAGTTGTTTTCTTCTTCTTCTTCTTCTTCTTCTTCTTCTCAGCTCAACAGTAGATCGAATTTCCACGGAGAAGTAATTGTTTTCGTGTCCAGATATTTAAGGCACATGTCCTCGAAACTAAAACACTTTGAGACACTGGGGCTGCGTTGCTCTCGCTCTCTTAACCGGGGCGCCTCACTTTTGTCGCGAAGAACAGGGAGTTACGGGTGAGGGAAGGGTGAGAACTGAGAGGTCAGGCGAAAGGCTTGTCTTATGTGGGATGCGGAAGTCACACGTGGTCTAAATAATGATCTTGTGTAAATAATAACACTGAATAATCTTTGAGACAAATAGGACATACTTTGATTTTAGGTGTACCTTGTGACTAAAATAAACATTTGAGCTGTCACTATATACAGTAAAATTGTGTGTGTGTGTGTGTGTGTGTGTGTGTGTGTGTGTGTGTGTGTGTGTGTGTGTGTGTGTGTGTGTGTGTGTGTGTGTTTACAAAATTAGCTACGAAAGATTTTTTTTTTTTTTTTGAGAGAGAGAGAGAGAAGCGGGAATAAATGACAGTGTAGAACATCCCCTTGTCTCTAGTTCTTCCAACAAAAACAAATATAAATGACAGAGCGGAGTTTTAATATCTGTGAATCTCTCCCGCTACAGGTGCATCGTGACCTGGCGCTACTGGCTAGACGGCTGCCGCTCCATCCTCAGTACTCAGGATTTGGGATCTTTCATGAATTTTATGTTCCCAAAGTTCATGGTACTCGGTATGAAGCAACGCTCTCAGCAGCACGGTATTGGCCTCTATACCCCTGACGAAATCTACCAAATCTGCAGGAAAGACTGTGACACTCTGGCTGTGGTTCTGGGTGAGCCTCATGACATGTGTAGTGTATATGGACGTTGGTGTAGTCTATCCATGTGATGTATTAGTCATACAACTAAATATTCTGATAGTTCTGCGGTAAAACAAAAATGATCATCGAAAGTTTGCAGCATTTACCACCTCCCTTCTCCATCTCTCCTTATCCCCCCAAAATAAAATAAACTTATAAGGTGACAGAGATGACCTGAATTACAATGACTGGGTCCGTGTTTGTCCGACATGACATAAAGATGGCCGACACACTCTCCATAGGATGATCATTTATGTGTCGTAATCTGTTGATAATACAGTATATTCAGGCAAGAAAAAATGGACTGTTTTAAATACTCTAAAGGTTTCATGCTACAACGCTGGTAGATAGCTGAAAGAAGTGTGTGTTATGTACAGAAAGCACAAAATGATGGCATATAAACCATATGGCATGTGCCCCGGCTGTAATGGGTTATGTCAATTCATTTCGGTTATGAATTGCTATGCTGTGCTGCAGTAAAAAAAAAAAAATCAGTCAATTCTTATTCTTTATCGCAGAAAGTATATAATAATGACAAACGAGCAGACTTCACCTTCCACCTGATACATAGTAATGCTTATCTTGGCTATTTATCAAGTCTTTACAGTATTCTAAGCAAGGATGACTTCGGTGGAGAGGAACCTGTTATTCACAAGGGAAGGGTGAACAATATGATAACACACATTAATTAACGCATCGGTTCCCATTATGATACGGTAGGTGGTAATGTTCATCTTGGTTATCTATCGATTAATTGTTGTGTTGTTTCAGGTGAGGATGACTTCTTCGGTGGAGAGGAGCCTTGCCGGACGGATTGTTCAGTGTTCGGACAGTTGGCGCAGCTCATGTGGAACGCACCAGGAACACACTACCAGGCCCTAGTTACTGGTAAGACGTTGGATGGGTGCTGTCTATTTATCAGTCAATGCGTGTGTGTGTGTGTGTGTGTGTGTGTGTGTGTGTGTGTCATATAAAACACCAGGAACCCGCCAGCAGGCCCTTGTTAAGTGACACTACAGTGGATGGCTACTGTCTAGCTACCTACCAACTTACCTTTTGTCTGTATGTCTATCACGTAATCTTACTAGGCACAGGCTTTTGATTTCGGTAAAACTGGATGGTTACACAGTGATATATGTTTAGTGAATATGTTTACTTGTAAGCCAGAGTTTCTCTACCTCACTTCCTGACTGAAGGGAAGTTGCAGGTATAGTTTTACAGCAAAGGAATACCTGTTGGTGGTATTTCAGAGCTTATCTTGACAGGAGGAGTGTAACTGTGATAACACACACACACACACATACACACACACACACACACACATTGATTCTGTATATGCACTGGACAGAAACTTGCATCAGTATACTGCATATTATATTACTGCTAATGTATTGTACTATGGGTCACAAAAGTATCGGTGCACAATATGTGTGAAACATTTGGGACCACAGAAAGTAGGTCACTGATATATTAGTGTCCGACCTACCACACGCTATGTAGTAGCCCAGATGTTGGGAGGTGTCAAATATCGCCAACTAGCAATATCCTCTTGCAAACATATAGCAAATGTTATGTTTATATGAACATTGTTCATACACAATCAGACGCTGATAAACATCAGCAGTTGCTCGAATGTTTTCGGTAGGCATCGGGCCCCCTGTCCACCGATACTTTTGTGACCCATACAACATGAGTGAGTAAATGAAATCCAAGGTATTGTAAATAAAGTCTGTTGTCTTACTGTATTACTGTTATAACAGGATCCTTAATTGCTTTTATTGATGTATCACTGGCAGAGGTATATCCCAGCTTGAGCCGATACTGCCTTAGGATGAAGAAGAAAATCTATCCTGACTGGACTGATCTCCTGCTTCCATCCAAAGAGCCATCTAACTGACAAGGAAATACCCAAACAGCTGTCAGAGTATACTGCAGTAGAAGACTTGTAAGGATAACACCCAAACAACCATCAACCCACACCACACTTTTTATCTATCACCAAAAGGTTTGCAAGGAGGGCACCAGTCTATCTACCTCACAAGGAAAACACCCATACAGGTGTCAGTTCACTAGATAGAGCATATTTACCAGCAGACTTGAAAACACCCAAACAGCTGTCAGTACTGCACATTTTGTGTTTACCAATAACTTTATAAATATGGTTCCAGAGAAAACAGCATTCAGTTCACAACACACTTTGGCCCATTTTCTCATGATAAGAGGCTTTCCAGGACATTTGTTTTATCAAATTTCTCTTGCATATTACAGTTTGTCCCTCTTTTGTTACTTAGGTCTTTTTATATAGACACAGGTAGCATAAACATCAGACAGAATAAAAATATATTAATCTGCCACATACAGACATAAAAGGGTACGGGTGAGGTGCAAGAAAGCCGCCAAAGTAAACGAGTATACAAGTCTTTGTGTCTACCACCAGAAGACTTGGGCTGCCTAGGTACAGTACTGTAAGGTTTTTATATCATGACATGGCAAACATCTGATGCAGTCAGTGTCACAATATACCTTGAACGTAACTACATTTAATTTTATACCTGGATGTAGTGTATTATCATCATCAACAAAATCTTCCATGGGACGTATCATGTCCCCATGGTTGTTCAGTCTGTATAATTATATGGATGGGGTTATAAAAGATACAGCAGTTAGAGGAGTGGATGTTGGAGCGACCCTAATAAGAGAGGGCAGTGGATGGAAACTCCTTGTACTGTTGTTTGCAGGTGATACTGTGTGAAAGGAAAACGAAGGGGAACTGCAAGGCTTGGTGAAAGAGTTTGGGAGTGTGTGTGTAAGAAACGGAATGTAAAGGTAAATGTAGGGAAGAATAAAGTTATGGTCGTCGACAGAAATGAAGTCACTGGATGTACAGTGAGGCTGGATGAGGAGTAAATGGAAAATGTGAGTACATTTAAGTACTTGGAAAATGTGATGAGTAAGGATGGAGTTTGGAGGATGAAATGCTTGAAAGGACACAACAGGGAAGAAAGATTGCTGGTTCTTTGAAAGCAGTGATAAGGAACAGGGAAGTAAGCATGTAAGTAGAAAAGTCATTGCGTGTCAGTACTGTGATACCACCTCTAACGTATGGAAGTGAAGCCTGGACCTTGCTGGAAGGACACAAGTCAAGAGTGAGAGCAGTGGAAATGAGTTATCTGAGAGGAGCATATGGAATTACATGGAGAGACAAAATGACAAATGAAGAAGTGAAGGTGCGCTGTGGTGTGGATGTGGATGTAATAGAAAGTGTTAGGAGAAATACACAGGTGGTCTGGCCATGTAGAGAGAATGGAGAGCGAGAGACTAACGAGGAGAGTGTATGCGAGGCCCAGACACCACATCGGGGCCTGAAGAGAGGCGGGCCTCCTACTACACCTCCTAGTGAGGGAACCCGGGAACCCGGCCCACGACGAAACTCCCGTGCCTCCTGCGGGAGGAACAGTGACCAGTGACTTATTCTCTATTGGACCGGACAGTGTGAATCACCCAAGAAGACTTAGTGACTAGTCCATACCAGTGTATAAGTGTCATGTCTTGTAATTTGAATCCAGTGCCCAAGTTATCATATAAGTGACCCCTGTTATACTACAACTTCAGTGTCAGAATCTTGCTATAAATATTAGTGCTATATCATAACTGTAATGTACATTCTTAATTCCTGTTGTAAGTGGTCTGTACTTTAACACCCCCATGTCCATATGTATCTGTTTGTACCATCTGTCTTGTGTATTTGTGTAATATCATATCTAGCCCTGTAGTTGTGAATTTGGTTAATATATGTTTGTCAGTTTGGTCTCAGCAGAGTTTTTATGCCCTGTTCTATCAGTTGTATGCATTGATCCGGTCTTGCCAAGAACCCTAGCATAAGCATACGTATTTGGGGAACAAGAAGTTGACCCTCGAGGGCAAATGCCCCTATGATTACCACACACTTCTTTTTCCCCTTTTCCTTTGTACAGGGAAATAATTATACCTGACTTCCAATCCTCCGGGACTCTACCTTCCTCCCAGGCCAATCTGCACATCTTCCACATCCATTCTATTACTATCTCTCCCCCATGCTTCAGCATTTCACCACACATGGGCTTTCCCCATTTTAACTTTCTTCATTGCTTCCACAACTTCCATCCTACTGCTTTCTTCCTCTCATCTCACATCCCTCCTTCTCCCTGTCATTCCCCAGCCACTTACACTTGCATTACTTTCATTCTCTATGTTCAACAATTCCTAAAAGTGTTCTCTCCATCTGCTCACTTTTTCTCCCTTCTCCACTAGTAATTTACTATTTTTATCTATCACTCCCCAACTAACTTCTTTGGCACCCTGTCTAACTCTCTTTACCTCTTTCCAGAACATTTTCTTACATTCCCTCCACTTTACACTCAAATTCCTTCCAAATTCCTCATCCACTCTCTTCTTACTAATCTTTTCATCTCTCTCTCTTCCTCTCTACATATAACTCTCTCTTCCGTCTCTCAACTTCTTCGACGCCCCTGTTTCTCACCCACTCACTATATGTATTCTTCTCTTGTGCCACGGCCTCTCTCACCTCTTCAGTCCACCATGCTGTTCCCTGCACCCCCTTTCGTCTTCTCTTCACTCCACACACCACCTCACATGCTGCACAGATTTCTTCTGTGAATATTTTGCACACACCTTCCATGTCCCCATCTGCTCCACTTTATATTTACCCAATCGCTCCTCCACTTCCCTCTTATATTCTGCCTTTTTTCCATCCATTTGTAACTTTTCCACCCTCCTTGTAAAAACTACTTCCTCCTGTCCTTTCCTTCTTATGTTTTTCCAGTTCGTTTGGACTTTGATTCTGACCACCACCACCAAGTGGTGGTCCGAAAGTCCATTCCCCCAACCTCTATATACTCTTGCATCCATTCTCATCCTTTCATTCATACATACATAAACAATCATTGCCTTCCCTTCATTCATTTCACCACTCACCCTTCTTATCCCCCGCCATATATACGTATGGATCATTTTGTGCCTGAAGAGGGTATTAGCTATCACCAACCCCCTCCAGGCACAAATGTCAACTAAAGCATTCCCATTCTCATCCATCTCTGCAGGCACACCCCACTCACCAACTACTCCATCCACCTTCACATTCCCTACCTTTTCATTCATATCTCCAATCAAAAACACTCTTTCATTCCTTTTAACTTTTCATGCACTCTTCCACATTCGTCCAGGACTCTTCTCTCACTCTGTTTGCACGATCTTGCGTTGGCGCATACACGCACACAATTGCCCACATTTTTAGTCCAACTTTCAATCTTACCCACACAATCCTTGAGCCAACTGATCCATACTCTCATATAATCTCCTTTCATCTGTTACCCACAACAATACACACTCCTTCTGCTCTCTCATTCTCATCTACTCCAACGCATATACCCCATCCATACTCCCATTCTCTCACACTCTCACCTCGCCATTTAGTTTCCGCTAATCCATATACATCCACTTTCACACCCTCAAGCACCTGGACAATCTCTCCAAAATACCCACCCGAGAGGCAAGCGGATGGGATAACGATACACCGACACCGACACCCCCACCCAACAAGGAGATGATGGGGAGTCTACCACCACCCTAAGAGGGGACACCGGACAAGTGACTTTACCTTCTGGGCCACACCAGCCCACGTCACCTTCTTCCATACACCCCTTCTCCCCACAACCGGACCAACAGCAAGGTGGCAGTCCGGGGAAACTACTCTCCTGCCGCAGCAGCCATCGCCAGACTCGAGGTGGGACTTGCAAACTAGCAGTCCCACGTAGGCCCTTGGCAGATCCTGCTGGACCTGCTTGCAGAGGGGGAATGACCGCTGGTCTTCTCAGCCCTACGACACCCCAGGGGAGCAGTGGCACAGCAACATCCGCAGGATTTGCTGTAGAGGGAGCGACCGCTGGTTCTCCCTCTTCTGCCACCTGCCATCAGGAGTGGAGGCACCAGACTAGCTGATGTGAAAGCGTCCACCGAACCTCTCCTCCCCGTCCCAGGAAAGGGAGCAGAGCCTTGGTAGCATCCACTGGACCTGCCCAGTTGAGAGCATCCACCAGATCTCTCCTTCCTGTCGCCCCCAGGACGAGTGGTGCCTTGGTAACATCCGCTGGATCTCCTTCCTCCACTCCCCAGCCCAGGAGCCTGGGCAACGTCCGCCGGACTTGCCAGGCTGGAGGAGCTTCTTCGGAATCTCCTCCTCCATCCCTGGCATGGAGTTCTTACAGTGTCCGTTGGACCTGCCAAGTACAGGGAGCGACTGCCGGTTCTCCCTCCTCCACGTACAGAAGCAGGTCTCTAGCTCGGCCCACCCTTCCTGTGGCCAACTGGCCCCTCTTCCTCCCCCCACACCACTCAGGGTTGAGATTGCTCCCCAGCAGGTACGTCGTGGCAGGACGTGTGGAGTGGACCAGTCGTGGGCGTCCTGTCTGTCCAGCCATCCCCTCTACGGCCCCAGACACTGACGGACTCACAGGGACACTGTGGCCGCAGACGACTCCTGATGGCCTCCTCTCCCCGGCAAGAATGCAGCCCCCAGCCACCGAGGGGCACACCGCCGACCTCGGGCTCCACCCAGACCGAGGCCACCCACCTCACTCCGATGACGTCCCGAGGTGGCCTCGACGTCCCGAGGTGGCTTTGTTAGGCCCCAGTCCCGAGGTGGCTTTGTTAGGCCCCATTCCCGAGGGCCCTTCTACTCCTGAGGCCGTCTCCCAGAGGACCAAAGGTGAACCTCTGACTGCACCACTTCGCCGTCCACATTATGTGGCAGCCCCACACTACCCGCACAGCCTCCCACCTAAACACTGGGCTGCCACTTGAACCTTCCGGACTCAACCCTAAAAACTGTGAGTGACACTATTACCCATTATAAGTCCCTACCAGAACCCTGGGTGCTAACACCCCCTTGTTGTGAGCCCACAGTGGAACATACCCCCGTGTAACTCTCCCACCCGTGATAACCATTGTCCATTCTCTCTGTGCTGTAACAACCGCCCTAGTGCCCCATACAGTGAAACTAGTGACTCCCGGCTCCTCCTGTGACCCTCAGTGAACTCCTGTTAATGTGAAGGTTCAGTGCTCCCCCAGCGATACAGGTGAACTAGCTAAGGTCTAGAACCGCAGGGCTAATGTTGAATTGTGTGCGCTACCCTAGTCTGGAATCACAGTGAGCACCAGACTTATAATTCCCAAGGTGCTATACTGTGTATTGCCTTAGTTGTGCCATAAGGGATTCTGTAAGTGCCACATGTAATATTCTAAGAGTATATTGTATTGTGTCAGTCGATCTGGTTAATATATGTGTAATACTGGTTTGCCTGTGTTTTCGCCCTGTTCCTTTGGTATATGTTCTAGCCCAGTCTTGAAATAAAGAACCCAAGGCTTGTGTCTATGTCTTACGGAGCAAGAGGATGTGCCATAAAACACAGAGCATAACACTCTCTTTCTTTCACCTTATCACTTGCACCCCTTACATTCCGTGTAGCTATCCGTACTAAGTCCTTTGTTCAGTCCTTAGTCGTCACCTCTTGGTCTGTTCTGGTCCATGGCTTCTTGTTTGTATTTTTAGTTTGTTTCCTGGGGAGGGGCACTAACCCTCCGCCAACCCACTTGTTGTCACGTAGGGAAAACATGTTGGTTGGTTATAAGGTTACCACTCAGCATTGTAAATGCTTTCCTGGTTTACAGGAAATCATTTGGCTTGCCACTCAATGTAGAGCTACCTCAAAGACAGGGTATCACTGCACTAAGTGGGTGAATTTTGACCAATTATTCTGGGGACTGAACAACTCCACACCCATGTACAAATTTTTGTTTTGTTTCCCTCACACTATTTCCATTTTAGTTGTTTCCCACATGCAGTCACTCATACCAATACTGTATTTGGTTTCTACCCAAGCCGTCACATTAACACTGTTTTGTATTATTATTCTCATCCTTTCTATTGCTGCCTTAGACTAAATAAGTACTGTGCTATAATGCACCAAACTAATGTAGCAGGAGGGGGCAGCCACCATCCACTTACCTGATGTAGTGCTACCTTCACTGACTATGCAGTGACAAGCCAAATGATTTCTGGTGGTCCAAGAACCCAATTACAACACTGGGTGATATCTACCTTATACTGTATAGCCAAGTGGATACCTAGTGGTCTGGGGTAAGGTAATCTAACTGGATGTAGCCTGAAGGATTTACATCCACAGGATGGCTGGGATTAATTCCTAACATAATGTCACTAAGGGGTGGGTGACTGATCACTCTTGCCTAGTCCTGGACCACTATGCTCCTGATGGAGCAATATATCGGACAATATATCGATAGAAATAACCCTTACTAATGTGTAAGAAGAACTGCAGTACTGTACAGTATTGTTTATTGCAATAAAATACAGAACAAGCAAAGATGCTCGTGTGAATCAGTCCATAGTACTTACAGTGTGTGAATTAGTCTCCACTGTGTAAAGAGGCATAAATTCTTAACACTAGCCTTAACTGACACAAATAATCCGAGATACAAAATCTGTCCTCCACAGCTTTACAAATCCAAGGTACTGAACTCTTCAATATCAACTACAGTAGTAGAATGGAATGCTAGCTAAATGACTAGAATGCAGGTGATAATGCA
>JAGKTI010002087.1:57470-71907 GCA_018397915.1 Birgus latro
TATATGGATGAATGATATATATACTGTATTATATATATATATATATATGTATACAGCATATATATATATATATATATATATATAACAGTATCCACAAAAAGCCTGCAGCCACATCATTAATCTAAAGCATTCGATCATTACAAGTATCATTTCCAGAGAAATCCATCTTATGAGTTTCTATACATCTGAAAGATTAGCATTACCCAGTGAATTTAGTTTGGGGCTCCATTATTACTCACACTTTTTTTGGTGGGGGGGTGGCCAATTATCTTTATTGATAGATCACAGCTCACACGACAGTTATAGGCTGAAAAAATCACAATGCATAACTGACAGAAACTGTGTATATAATCTGATAAGGTAATTTTCATTTTAACCTTACTACCATCAGATGAATTGGATTGGATTAAAATAATCTTTCTGAAGTGGAGGGGTTAGATATAGCCTTCATTTACTCCTTCATTACAAGTTTCCTCAAAGATGCATAAAAATGTATGCATGTAGCAAGAATGAAGTGAAGCCATCGCCATATTGATGGAATTAAAACTACAATATGGTGCTAGTCATCAAAAAGTGCTACAAAAAGAATGCATATCAGATGTACAATCTCACTCTAAAGGAAATGAGCTACAAAAGGACAATAATCTCTACCAAGCTAATGTGAACTTTTTAACCTTCCAACTTCTTCCACTCCTATATGAGTCAACTTATTGTCCACTCAGATGCATCCCAAGCATATGACAAACCTCCTTATAATCTACTGGAAACAATACTGTATAAATCCCATAATTTGATGATATCCATCTCAAGTGCTTTTGTTTTTACTGTCATTGAAAAGAAATTGTTTCTTAATATACAATGGTTGCCAAAAAGTTAAGGCATCGGGTAGTAGGGTGCTCGTAGGAAACCTCAATTTCAGAAGGAAGAGGACAACAAGCGTTGAGGTTAATAGCATCGTTATTGCAAACATTTGCAATAAAGATGCTGTTAACATCAACGCTTGCTGTCCTCTTCCTTCTGAAAGTTAAGGCAATTTATTTTTATCATCAATATGACGAAGAAAGAGAGGCTGACTGGAAGAGTGACTGTGAGTGAGGTAGAGGGGGAGAGGAAGAAACAGGGAGACCATGAATGAGGCTAAATTACACATTAAGGTGGTAAGAGTTGGTGGGAGTGCAGCATGATGGCGGAGGACAAGGCGACATACTGGAGTGGCAATTTGTTCATAGGCACACCTATTGGGATTAAGGTATCTTGATACAGACCAATGGGAGAAAGAGAAAAAAATCTGTGTAGTTCTCTTGCTTCTTTAAACACTTTTCACACTGGTTCACATGGTTCCCAATGTATTTACCCCAGAATGGTTTTTTCATTCTATTCTTGCCATTTCTAGACAATTTCATCCAGCTTAGGATAGACTTTTTGAAGTGAAAGGGTTATATAAGCCTCAATTAACCCATTCAATACATATGACCTTTCTTCTTCTTCCCCTTCCATCTTTTTCCTCTTCTATATGGGGTCAAAGCATTTGACCAATTTTTGTTATACAGCTCTGCCCTATGCTTCCTCCTGTTAGGTCTTTCTCTCTCAAATCTTTGTTTGCATAATCTCTCCACCTCCACTTCAAAGGACCTTTCGTAAATTGAATAAAACCATCCAGGTGCAATAAAAATAACTAAAAGGATATCACTCAAAATCAGCAAGTTAATGCTACCTAAAAAACAACAAAATTCAGTTATTTGATAAGCCACCTGTCTGCCACTTTCTGACTTGGATGCTCTTTTCCTCTCATAAACTGAGGAATTCCAGACATGTGGGACAGTAGCAGACAGTTGCATGAAATTCAAACAAACATTTGTATATCAATAGTTGCTACACTGAGCACTGTGGGAAAAGTTTTAAGTGCCCACAACATTACTACTGTACCTTGAAAAATGTTTAAAAAGTGAAATAAATTATAAAAAATTTGGAAAAAGAAAACTATTTGCAGTTAACCCACACATATGAAACTGCCTCACTTTATGGTACACTTGTTCCACCACTTCTATACCTATCCATCCATTTGTACTTTTTTTTTTTTAAACAAACTTTTCTCCACATAGTGCTGTACCACTACTCATTATATGTAAGGGGTGAGTTCTTCATTCTCCACCTGTATCTTACAACTGGTGCTGTAAACTGAGTGAAGCTAGGAAAAGCTTTATATATAGTTACTGAAATAAAAAAATTTCTTCAAAATACTATATACAGTATTTAACAGCAAAAGTAAACATCAAGAAAGGTGTTTTATAACAAGGATTTACATAGCAATGGAAACTGCAGAAAAACAAAAAATAGGAAACCATTTACTATGCTGGGTGGTAACCATATAACCAAATTATGGCACCTGGTGGTTTAGTGGGTAATTAAGGCGCTCAAATCAGATTGAGCCTGTGTAGGTTTATATCCAAGGGATGGCTGGGGTTTATTGCTTACGGAATGCCACTCAGGGATGAGTGAGGCTGGTCACTCTCATCTTAAATGTAAGGACCAACTTGCCTAGCCCCAGGCTCCAATTCTCCTCATGAGGCAATGCTGGAGTGGATGATGGTTGGATGAAGAACTTTGGTCACTATCAATGCATCAGGAAAGCAGAGATGACACGAATATACCTCATCTGTAAGAACCAGACCGAATACTGTACAGGTAACTACAGTTTGTTCACCTTAATTTGGCCCAGATTTTCATTGTTTTGCTGCTTATTTCATGTTGCCCAAAGATCAGAAAAAGACAATATTGAAGCTCCACATCCTTGCTATAACACTTCTTCCTGACTAGTATCATATTCTGGTGCTAATCTATTACTTCAATTCCACATTCAAGAGAGACAGATGAAAATGTTTGGGTAAACAAAGTACTGTACAATGAAACACATGCAGGTATGATGGTCTTGAGACCATGTTCTGACATGTGGTGTTAGTTTTACACCCAAACTGCCTTTATTTTTTATTTACCATGTGCTACATTATCAAACTTATAAACTGTACATGCATACAATTTTGAATTTAGCTTTGCATCTTGTGGATATTCAGACCACATACAACCTTTTAGAGTGACAACTGTGTTACTCATCAACACATGTTTGAAGTCAACATCTACTGTAACTGATCTTACATTCCTAGTACTAATTGGCCACACTGAATTTAAAAATAATAATAACTTCCTTTCTTAGACCCCTTCAGTCCAATGAGCCAATCACTCTTTGTTCCCTCCCTAGAGGAATCCGAGAAAGAAGTTTCAGCCACTCATGATGTGAATAAATAAACAGGACAGTGATGATCCTACAGTATAGTTAACATGCCTTGTGAGAGACTGTATTTCAGTCTTGGTACCTCCAGATAATGCTATTCAGTTTTTCAAAAGAGTGCGGTACCAAAATAGTGAGGGGATTAATGAAGGCTACATCTCACCCATCTTGTTTGAAAAGTCTATCCTAAGCTGATTTAATATTCAAGAGACAGTGGGATACACATCACAGGACTGGAGGAGTTAAGTGAAGACAGAAATCACTGTACCCTCTCTTCAGCTCTGTGTCTGGCATGATTCCTCCCACCACAACTTATGACACTTGGGTGGCAGCTTGAGGCCTTGAAAGTTACTCTCTAGGAATGAAGAGTTTTAAACCTTGCATTTTAATTTTTATTTATTTACTGATTTATGTATTTATTTATTTTTTCTTGAGGGGGGGGGCTTCTAAAAGATTCTTTTATTTAGCTCGGGAGAAACCAACTGAAGTGAAGGGGTTCTGAAAAAGTCTCGATGTTCCTTTCAACCTGACAACATTTTTTTATATTAAATTATGCCTACAAGACAGCTCTGCTCAGCTTAGAGGAGATTTTTCAGACTGGAAAGGTTTATATTTAAATGCTCACCTCATGGGAGAGGGAAAAAAAAAAAACAATATACAAACTGGGTTATTCCAAATAATGTACAGTACTGTACTCTCAAGTTCACTGCTTAAAATTATATCAACTCATGTAAAACAACACAAATACAGTACTATATACTATACCTTTACACATAAAAGAAAACACAGTAAACTGTAGACATAATGAAAAAGGTAAAATTTCCAAGTATAACATGTACTGTATCACTAGGTTACATAATTAAAGATAGATTTATATCACTGACAACAGCTACAGTACAGTACTTATATGAATTTATGATTGTCATAATATCATAATGTACTAAAAATTATTGAAAACTTAAGAGGCAAACATATGTTTACAGCCTATGACTTTGTGTTATATTGGAACAACTGCCATACAATTCACTCATAATTCTCATAAATAAATGTGACTAGAAATCAAAGTAATCCATGCATTCTATGAAAAGCAAAATCATAAACATGAAGCTGCATAAAAATAGTCAGTCTGATCATACCTGACAGAGATATGTGTCTCCTTCTGGCTGATTACTTGTTATTTACTGGCAGTAGAGGAGAATACTACACCTATACATCATTGCCTTCATTGCTAACAACATATTTTCCTACCCACCTCTATAAAAGTTCAGCATTTAGGGACAGCAGTTTTCTGTCGGATAACATTAAACCAGCTATAGCATACGCTGTGTACCGCCACACAAGGCAAACACTCAAGTTAGTGATGGAAACATGAACACTCAAATATGTGGTCTAGCTAAACAAGGTACTATAGCCAAATACCTTTCCTTATCTCACTCAAATTTTTAAGTCTGGCTATCATAACTCCACCAAATCATACAAATGGAATTATGAGAACTGAATTAATATGCAGAATACCTGCATTACGCTGATTATTATATGTAGTTTTTAACTACCACTCATGTTTTCCAGTAAATCTTGTCCTATGCCATAAGACCTATATTCCCACCAGGAGTGAAGAACCTTTAGTCCATAAGACCCATATTTCCACAAGGAGTGCAGTACCCTTAGACCATAAGACCCATATTCCCACCAAGAGTGAAGTACCTTTAGGCAACTATCAGTTCTGTTACAGAACTACAGCAGCAGCAATAGAAGCTTGCATAGGTGATAAATATAACGTGCTTGTACCATGGATGTACTAGACTCTCAATGTGGGCTCAAGTGCATTTATTATGCTAACTGTAATCAATAAAAAATCTTATCCTAAGAATGTGATTACTTATAACAACAAACTTTTGGCATCTATTTATAAGAATACAAAATATATCAGTGACTACTGTACAATACCACTTTATTATAGCTACCCATGTATTAGAAGACTGTACTCTGTTAAGAATTAAGCTAAGTAATACTTTTATTTTATGCTTATCATGCACACCAAACTCTGAATAAGGGTAAAAAGTTGCAAGGAAGGTGACTTGTTCATTTACCACTTTATTTTTGTGCACAGTATGGCATACTCATATAAAACTTGTACGGTATCACATCTAGTCTAGTTTCTCCTGAAAACTGAGTTGTTGTTGATTATCAAAGGGCACTGACATTATGCTAAAATTCAGCAACAATGCACCTACAGCTTATGGCAGTAGGGTGCATAGGTTTACGTAAAATTTTTAGTACTGTATTTATACCTCCTTAAATGAAGACTCTAAAATGAGTATTAGAATACATTCAGGCTCCTTTTTTCTAGTCTTCAATACTGTCTAGCAGTCTTGTTTCCATACATATCAAACTTAGCATAGCATAAGCATCTGATTGGTGAAGTGTAATCAAGAAATGAAGGAAAATGGCATCTGAAGCTAAAAAGTGGTCACTTCAGGGTAGAAGCATAAATGGAGTGCTAAGCAGTATTCTGAAGAGTAAGATGTACAGTATTACTCTGGAGTTAAAGACAACCTGTTACAGGAATAAAATATGCAGTTAGATCATACTTTTCAAAACTGTTCCAGGGATTAAGAGGATAGAAAATGGACAACAAAACAGTTCTTTTACGAACGTGGGTATGGAACAAGTTAAAGACATGAGCACTGAGTGCATTAAGACACGGCACCTAGTGAGGTTTTTTGGCACTTACACACCTTAAGAAGTCTTTGAATATGGGTGTATGGGCAATATTGGTAGACCAAGCCTACTAGTATTCAGTATAGTTCAAGGCATGGAAAAAGAAAATGCATAATTACACTTGCGACAAAAAGGAGGAGATATAACTAAAAGAGTAAAAGAATTTTGTAAAGGGAGGTGTGGCTGAACTTTAATACAGTAGTATTAAACTGGTAATTCTTATAATGCATGCCTGAATCCCACTGTATGTAAGCACAGTAGTGGCTGGCTTGTACACACCTGACTTGGGACAGCAGCTCTATTGTACATGTTCAAATTGAATTTTGCAAGTCCTGAAGGGCAACTGATCTTTTTGATTGAGGTAACCATGGGACTTATTTCAGGGAATCAATTTGTAATCAGTTTTAATACTTTTCTAAAAGCCCTGTGACAAATTAACTTACTGCTCCCAACAGATCAAACTGTATGTTATTCCCCAATTCTAGGACATGCGGTGAGCAAGCAACATCCAAAATCTTTTTTTTACCTTAACCTGGCCTAAAATTGACATCTCTCCATTTTCTATCTATCTAAAGCAAGAAGCCTTAATTCTGTAAGTGGTGGCCACACATAAATTGCCTCCATGTCACTCTGTCCCCTGCCATTATGCTAGAATCTGGTGCTAATCACAAAGGTGATATGGTAAAAATGTAGTGTCATGGTAATGCCTTTTTCTGCCACTGAGCTATGTAAAATAAACTACAAAAAGGCAAAATTCTGTGCCAAGTAAGAGCAAAAGAACTACAGTGGCATGAGTGTGAGTGAGGCAGTGTGCAGTAACCTGATGTCAGAATGCCGTGAAAACATGAACTCATGGGCATCAAACAATGGTAAAAGAGCAAAAGCCAATCCTACATTACCCCTTTTGAGGCATAAGGGCCACAGGCTAGATTACCACTGCCCTGAACATCAAAGTATAGATGAGCAGCCTAATTCTCTTGGTGGTATTACATGATCGAAAGTCCTTCAACCTCTAGGGGATTAACCCTACTCAAGGCCATCACTCAAACTAGGGGATTCTAACCATCACACTGCCAGGAAATGAACTGACTCATTAAAAAGGTAATAGATAAATAAATAAATAAAAAACTGGCAACATTTCTGCTACATCCATGCCAGACAGACTGTGGCTGCGGCAGAACAGTGTCCTAGCCTTAAAAGGAACATGCAGTACTGGCAGCCAACTTGTATGCCAGTTACATCATGGGCAAAGAAATGGATACACATCCAGGATTCGTTTTTAAGTTTAATCCTTCATTTCTAGGTTTAATCCCTTAAACCCTATGATGTACTGATACTTATCAATTTGCTCTTGCTACCTCCAGGTGATTTTATTCATTTTAGCATACACTTTTGTGAACTGATGAGGTTATTATAAAGTCTTCACTTTCTTCCCCTTCAATGTTAAAGCTCCTTCTAATCCTGGGAAAAACTGTCTGCAAGTAGCAAGAGTACAATAGAAAATATGTCACTGATTTGAGGGAGTTGAAGAGCTAGATATTCTGTATAAAAAAAAAAAAAAAAAAAAGAGTACTGTACAGCAATTTCTTCTATTGTTATTTTTCAATAAATTATAACTTTCACTGATATCCAGATTTTTTTTTTCTTTTTTCCAGATCTCCCAAGAAAGTGTTAGTCCATACTTAAAAAAAACACCAAGGAAGACTTTACTGCATCAGAATGACTGAAGCTAATTTACTGCTAATCTTCATGGCCAAAATGGATTAGAGAACATCTGGTTTAAGCAAAGTACACAATGTATTGAAGAGGCTAATGTTCAAGGACTTCAATGCTGCAAGTTCATTAAAGGGACTAAAAATCTGAAGCTAGAAAAGGCAAGTTCACCAATTACCCAATGGATACTGAAAAGATAAACTGTACTTGCTGCAGTAAACAGCTGTTATTGACTACAAAAACAGATGTTTGTATCTTAACATCAATGATGACACTATAAGGGCCATATTCAAAGATGAGTAATAGTTACAAGTTCTTCCAGGATCTCTGAGTTGAAAGGCAGTACAATATTGCATGTTACTTTCACTAAGAGCAATGCCATACTGATGGCGTTTGAACTTTCTTTTAAGAGAAATACAGTATAATCATCATCTAACCCAGTGTTACCCCATGAGGTGTGTAGGAGCCTGGGGCTAGGCAAGTTGGTCCTGACATTTAAGATGAGAGTGACAAGCCTTACTCATCCCTGAGTGGCATTACATGAACAACAAACCCCAACCACCCCTTGGAAATAAACCTGCACAGGCTCAATTCAATTGGAGCACCTTAATTGTCCACTAAACCACCAGGCACCATAATTTGGTTGTATGGTTACCACCCAGCATAGTAAATGGTTCCATGGTGTACAGGAAACCATTTGACTTGTCACTCAGTGTAGAGTCACCTGTAAACAGAAGGGACAGGAAAGAATGATGGAAAGAAAGACAGAGGAGAAAGGATGGAAAGAAGGAAGGAAGAGAGGAAAGGGCAGGCACTTGAGAGCAGCACTACATCGAGTGAGTGGATGATGAGCGCCCCCACCAACCATAAATATGATTCTATATATGTCAGGTATGCACTGCTACAGAAAAAGTAGTTAACTGCCTTTTTTTTTCTTTTCTTTTCTTTTTTTGTGAAGCCTGTGGCTTTTTCCTGTATGAGCATGAAGGAACTGAAGTACCTTGTGGGTGAAGTTTACATATTTTGGGTTTGGTTTCAATTGCTCATAAACTTCTTTTTTTTATCCATGGCCTCAAGCCTTATAAATACTGCAGTTGCTGACCTATTCTGCAAGGAGGGGATTATATTTATAATAAATGTCACATTAAAACAAAAAGTAAAGAGTTTCAGCAGCAAAGATAAGGCTATTGAGAAACGTGTGTGGAGTGCAGAGAGTGGATAGGATACAACAATGAAATTCATGAAAGATGTGTAGGAAGGAAGTCCAAGGCCAACCAAGCTGAAGAGATCATGCTTAACTTTAATGGTATGGATATACAGTGAGAATGGATATAAATAGTGTGGTGATATGGGGATATGTGAGAGGGTCTGAAGTAAGATGAGGCTTGGCAGGCCAAAAAGGCAGATAGATTTGGTAAATGAGTCTGTGAGAAAGAGGGATATGGAAGTTCATACAGCTAGGGAACTGACAAGGGATCAAGTTTTTAACATGAATTTTGTATGGAGTCATTACAAATTTTGTCAGTCGTCAAACTGACTATCTAACAGACAGGTACTTATGAAGCTATGTGTGGAAGGTGTGTCTATGAGGTGGAGCCAAGATTCTGGGGCATGAATGGTGAATGAAAGGGTGTAAGGCCCATTTCATTGGGCATACTGCCGATTAGATTCCTCACTATCATATTCTATATTTCTTAACACTGCTTTCAGGATCCAACATCACCCATGTGACAAAAAAAAAAAGTGGGATGAAGATGAAGGGGAGGAGGATATGATATAAAATACAATTACTGTACAACAAATATTAGGCTAACACTATAATCTTCAGCTGTAGTATGGAACCTCATATTGGTGGAAAAACAATATATACAGTAAGAGTCCATTAATCCGAACACTTATAATCTGAAAAGCTCAATAATCCGAATTATTGAAGAAGGCTGACAAAAGCTCCAAAGGTAAAAAAAAATCAAAATTAAAACATTCAAACTGGGCGCCAAATGCACCGAAGTGCCGAGCGGTGTGGTCATGGATCAAGTAAAGAATGGATTGGCAACTCCCCATAAACAACTGACCACTTTTGGATCTGTACCGTAGGTTTAAGGAATTTTCCACAGTAATACATATTAAGTTTTAGTGCTTTTACAATACGTGCATATTATTACCAACCCTGGACTTACTCTCTCTAAATGGATTTACCTGCCTACAGCTGCTGTTTTCAAAACTATGCATTACTGGTGAGTTAAACAACCCATAACAGCTCTTAATTTACCAATTACAGAATACAACTCCCCATAAACAACTGACCACTTTTGGATCTGTACCGTAGGTTTAAGGAATTTTCCACAGTAATACATATTAAGTTTTAGTGCTTTTACAATACGTGCATATTATTACCAACCCTGGACTTACTCTCTCTAAATGGATTTACCTGCCTACAGCTGCTGTTTTTAAAACTATGCATTACTGGTGAGTTAAACAACCCATAGCAGCTCTTAATTTACCAATTACAGTTCGTGTCTTCAGTAATACATTATTAAGTAAAAAATTTGTGTAATACATAAAGTAATGTTAATATGTGCCATATTGTATTATGAATGAATGAAAAGGGATCTATTTGGTAAAATTTAAGTTTAAACATGAAATGAAGTGCCTTAGGGGTCCCACCCAAAAATCTAAAAAATCTGATAATCCGAATGATTCTCGGTCCACTGCCATTCGGATTAATGAACTTTTACTGTATATACATATAGTGACATGATGGGTGTCTGGCCTGAAGCATTTAAGTTACTGATCCAGAAAAAAATCTAAATATATCCTCAAAGGGGCAGGGGGGAAGGGACACAAGCAAATGTGCAAGTATGTAATGCAGGAAGGTGCAGAATTAACAAGAAAAACTATACAATACCTGCAAACAATACAGTCAAGAAGACACACAGTGAAAGAGCATAAACTATGGTGTCACAGATGCAACAAAATACACATTCTGATTATGGCAACAGACTTATGGAACCACTTACCAAACAAAGTTGTGTGTGGCCAGTGGTACCTCTCAAACACACATCAAAATTACTGTCTCCTATTATATGGTAATCTCCACCCAAGTATTAGCCTAGGTAAGAATGCATTGATTTTCAGATTGTGAGTAGCACTTACTGTTTCTTTTAGATATGGCACAAGACCCATCTGCATGCTACCAGATGAAAATTTAACACTACTTGTGTTTGTATTGCACCAACCTACCTTAATATTATGCCGCTTATGATTAACGCCATCAGTAACCACTGTATATTAAAATACTGTTTATTCTAAAAAAATATTCACTGAAAACTAACTACTTTTAAGGAATGTTATAATCACAAACGACTGTGTCTCAGTGTCATAGTCAAATCTTAATGTAATATTCCTGAAGTCTCATTTGTTAAGAATCTATATCTTAACTCCTTCAATCTGGTGACTACTGTTAGATGATTATACTAAGCAGAGGTGATTCCCCTAGCAGTGATAGGATAAATGAAAGTTACATTTAACCTCCAGTTCAATAAGTCTCTCCTGAAGTTGAATAAAATCATCAAGAGATCTCAAAGATACACTATAAGTCACCAGGTTCCAGGAGTTAAAATTGTATAATACAGCTACTTCAGACTTTGGGATATAATATACATTTAAAATATCAATCAGTAGCCATTCACACAGTGTTCCATCAGCAACCCTACTTGGCTGACAAAAGAACATTATAGAATGCTTGTTTCTGAATTATTTCACTTATGCACAGCATAAGCTGTGTCATTATGAATTTCCAGTAGCTATCAAATTTAGCAAATAATTCACTACACTAGACCTCTTCCTAATGAGATTTTTTTTTTTTAAGGAAAATAAAGCAGAGTGCTGGTAATAAGAATATAAAAGAATAGCTACCACTGTAATAAGCATGAAAATGAAAACTGCTTTTAACTCCTCCATGGTAAGAGGACCGTCATGGCAAGTAAAATCATTGGGGAGTAATGAAAAGTAGAAAAATAACCATCATAGTACCAGGATTCTGTGAGCTTGAATGATGAGTGAATGGAAGCGTGGCCCATTGAACTGGGCAAACTTAGGCCGGCTGGACGTTGCTACTCCTCACCCTGCCCTAGGGTGGGAAAGAAGGTCCGGATGATGATAATAATGATGATGAATGAATTAACATGCCAAAATCTTTATACCATTTCAAATACTGTAATACTGGATGATTATGAACTGGTCTATTACAGTATATGGTATCTGTGGCACTACTATGCATAGAAACTAGAAAGTAAAATTTCTAGAAACTGTTATACCATTTCTTATTGGCCAAGCCCTTGAAGAGAGAAAGATACTGTGACATGTAACACCAATCAGACAGTACAAAAACCCCGAGAAAACGTAACACAGTAATCATGTGTCTAGGCTCTCCTCATAAATAATAAGGACACAAAATGTAGATTTTATATTACAAATTACGATGTTTCTACTACTGGCCATGAAACATGGCATCTGAATGCGGTAAGATTTTAAATATTTTTCTTAACAAAGTCAATCCATTTCTAAATAAAAATTTGCACTAATTACACCTGAACTTATCTTATTGTTATGGTCTGTAATGCTTCAAATCCTGATGTATACAAAGGAGACGTGAGGAGTTGGAATGCCTAATTTCCTTTTCTAATGATACAGATAAAAACATACTCAAAACTAATTACTGTCTTCTTGATAACTCACCTGAAGTAACAGTATGTAATAGACTTTTTGTACCATCAGACATGATTAGTGAAGAGGTTACTTGCTGACGACGAAAGAACGGAGTTGTTACTAGTGATGGAAGAGTTTGACGTTATGAGATTTGTGGCATCACTGTTGGATGCAGGGAAGTTGACTGAGGTGGTGATAAGTGTGGTGTCCACTTCATCATCATCATCTTCACCACCACCACCATCCACCTCGACTCCATTCACAATCAGACTCTCCCTCTCTAACCCTTCAGTGTCTACCAAGCTGAGGATGCAATTGAAATTACATTAAAAGGATTATCATTCATTCATTCATCATCTACTCCAGTGTTGCCCCATGAGGAGTGTACAAGCCCAGGGCTAGGCAAGTTGGTCCTGACATTTAAGATAAGGGTGACCAGCCTCACTCATCCCTGAGTGGCATTACGTGAGCAATAAACCCCAATCACCCCTTGGATATAAACGTGCACAGGCTCAATCCGATTGGAGCGTCTTAATTACCCATTAAACCACCAAGCACCATAAGTTGGTTAAATGGTTACCATCCAGCATGGTAAATGGGGTGTACTGGAAACAATTTGGCTTGTCACTCAGTGTCGAGTCACCTGTTGACAGAAGGAAAAGGAAAGAATGATGGAAAGAAAGACAGAGGAGGAAGGAAGGAAGGAAGGAAAGACAGAAGACAAAGGAAGGAGAGAAGGAAGGAACAGAGGAAAGGGCAGGCACCCAAAAGCAGCACTACATCAAGCGAGTGGTAGGTGAGCACCTTCACCTACCACAAATTACATTATGAGGATTATAAGTGTTGTAATTCTTGATTGCTGTTTACACAAACTAATGTCTTCCATTTATGTGGTAGGAGCACAGAAGATGTGTTTCATAACTATAACTTCCATAACTTTCTAAGTTGTCACCTACAAACCCTTGATAGACAAAATCTATTGGGTATCACCAGTTTCTCTACTCCTTCACCTATCTTCCAAGAGTACAGCATAGTTCAAATAAGCCCAGAAAATACTTATATGAATGACTATTCTTCACAAGGTAAAGAATGGTACAGATTTCATAGAAGACATTTGTGGCAACTTGTATTCCAATCTCTCCAATCCTATCTTATCAAAGGTTTTTTACATGGTAAAAAAACTACATATGATTACAATTCAGTATCACACTACAAGTGCAGTTGTAATCACTGATGGGAAATGATCACAACCCTGGAAAATACGAAACAATACAGTACAGTATTACTGTATTAACTTACCTGTACAAATGATTCCGTTTGCAACATTTTCTGTATATATACTTCATCCCATCCATTAGGGGATCCCAGTTTTCATAGTGAGTGAGAAGTGATACAGAAATAAATGACATCATCATGGGCACAGCACCAGCATATATCAACACTGAGTACCGAATGCCCTTGAGCCATATGTCTGTCACCATGGTGAGTGGGATGGTCAGGCTGAGAGAAAGTGTGCCCATCAGGGATGATGTCAAGAAACAACCCCTGAAATATAAGGTATTCTTCAGTTACAATTAATATGGTACTCTATGCAGTATGATTTTCTATACAGCTTCAATATACTCACCCTATTCAAATAGTAAAATTCAAGGATGATTCAATACCTGCATATTCTCTGAAATACATATCTGATGATCCATAATTATGAGTTTTGAAGGCTGTTTGCTTATTAGACAGCTATGCAAGAAAACAGTTATAGTGTGTATGCATTCATCAAAAAGACTCACAAACATTTTTACAAGCTGAAAGCCACATTACAGTTAAATTAATAGTGACTACTGAACACACATTTAAAGTGACTAAGTACCATCATCATCATTCAGACCTCCTTTCCCACCCCAAGGCAGGGTGAGGAGTAGCAACGAAATAACCATGAAAAATTACTAAGGAAAATTATACAATTGATTTGTATTACTGTTCATTACAGGGTGTCTGCCCTTTCCTCTCCTC